>OY811987.1:850842-893241 GCA_963681505.1 Eunapius fragilis | reverse complement strand
GCTTGCCGTACGATTATTTTTATCTTGGTTTGTGCACGCACGCGTGATAGTGCGTGGGGAATGGAGCGGGGGGGGGGGGGGGGGGCGGCAATTGGTCCCAGAGGGCGGCATTTCGTATGAATGGGGGGGGCGGCCGCCCCCCCCCCGAGCCTATGCTGGATCCGGGGCTGCATGACTATTCCATTGACCTAGCTAGGAGTGCCCTTGAGTGAGTTATATCTAATATGGGCATGTTCAGCTTCCCACAAGATCCTAGACTCAGGGTATGGGAGGCTGAATGGAAGAAGTAAGACCCAAAGCCTGTCGGACTTAATTAATGTTGTTTGATTTGTTTTGCTGTTTTTTTTTTTTTTTTGATTTGATTGGCTAGTACTTTAAAACAAGGAATACAACACGGCATAATTCACACAAATATAATGACAGCAAATATATCATATATTTAAAGATACACAAATGTGAAAACCTCTACCTGGACCACCAAGTCCCCACCATTACAGCCTGCGCGCCTTGTATAAATATTAGTTTTTTTTTTTTTTAATAACGCATTTGTGTATTACTGCATATTGTCTCCTTTAATGTACAGCAGATTTGAACCTACACCCTACGCTACGCAGGTTGAGAGCGTAGCACCCGGAGCTTTGAAGCCCGGAACAGCGCCTACACTGTAGAAGGCTGAATAAAAATATTGTGCAAGACATCAACTTTGGGGAGGGGCTTACGGAGAGACACGCCTTTTCAGGGATCGAGGGAGGCCGATGGCAGCTGGGTATTCCTGCAGCGCTAGCGTAAAAAAATGTTGGAATGATCGCGTACCCCCTAAATGGATGGTTATGCTGGGGGCGACCATAGTGCAGGTAGCTACTGGCCTACCAATACAGTCATAACGCTTGTTCTTCTCATAACAGCTAGGATTTGGCCTGTACCCTGTGGTGGTGAAAAAGTTCGCAGCCAATGGAAAGGCGGACCCTGTGGTTTTTAGCTTCTACAGGTATGTATGGCGTACATGTAGCCAACGGACGTGTTTTAACCATCCTTCCCTCTCCCTCGCCACTCCCTCCTCCCCACCACCCCAAAAAAGAGACGTCCTCTGTTTCCCAATCCTTTTTCTGTGCGCACTTGTTGCGGAGAAACGCCTCCTGACCCCCAGACCTTTCATGTTGTTCGTAAGTGGCCTTGCAACTGCGTCACAAGGGAATAGAAGGCCCGCCGTTATAACGTTTCCGTACAGGTCCTAGTTACCTTAGGCTTACTAGGGATGTTTGGTAACCAGGTAGGCTATGTACCTGTGGCACACTTCACAAAAAATCAAAACCGCTTCCTGCAGCTGCTGTACCTATTGGGCGTGTACTGGGTGGGTCCAGACATTGCCAGTGCCTTTCAGGTAAAAGGATGGAAACTTAGTTTGAGCCAAATTAACCCTCTTGGTCTCTCCCACACCCCCCCCCCCCACACCCATCCTCCCCTTTCACACCTCTCCTTCCCCTCCCTCCCCATATCCATGCTCTAACTCTCTCACACACACATACACACACACACCCACACACACACACACACATTGGGCAGCCTGCCATCCCTGTGTGGACTACCATATTGGCCTTCATCACACGCACAGAGAAATGGGCTTCCCCCATGTATGTGAGTACTCCCTGTTTTTTAATTGGTGGTGGTTGTGTAAACTGGTGAGTCCACACCACGCACACACATACGCACACACACAACACACCCACACACACATACACACACAGGTGCACACATGGGTGAAGATCATAGGGATACTGCTATCTGCCGGTGGGACCACTATCATTTATGAAGTGCATGTTCTAAATAAAGCACCCTCTGTGTAGGAGGAGCATGCGAGATAACGTTGGTGGGCTACTTCACGTCCAGCTGCAGTGCCAACTCCACCTCATGTGAGAACCTGCCTTGTGTACACCCCCACTATATCCCCCTCGTGAGAGACCTTTTACATATGTCCCCCTTGTGAGACACCTTTTACATATGTCCCCCCCCTCCCTCCCCCTTTTTAGGTGTACAGAGTTCTGGGTCTAACAAGTGGGGCTATGTCTGCCTGTTTGGAAACACGATATGCATGGTGAGATGGTGCAGGGGCATCACTGCTCACTGCTCTAGGGGGAGGGGGGGGGGGGGGGTCACTACTCACTGCCCTGGGGGGGGGGGGGGGCGTACAATAATATTGTATGATCCTTTGCCAGCTCTTCATCTCAACCACTCTTCTCCACTTATAGTCCCTGTATGTACTAATCCAAAAAAAGGTGATCTTCAACAGACCATCCTGTCAGTCCCTGCGCCAACCAAAGAGTTCCCATTATTATAAACTCCTCCCCTTCAAGGCTTTTGGAGGGACTACCCGATAAATGTCACTGCTTACAGCTACATGTTTGGAGCCCTCTTCATGAGCTTACCATCCTTATACTATGTGGCCACTGGACAAAGCCAGAAGTTCCAACTACCTGAGGGTGTAAGTATGGCCACCCGAGGGTGTAAGTGTGGTCACCCGAGGGTGTAAGTATGGTCACCTGAGGGTGTAAGTATGGCCATGTAAGTGTAGTCACCTGAGGGTGTAAGTATGGTCACCCGAGGGTGTAAGTGTGGTCACCTGTGAAGGTGGCGGTAGTCCTATTATCATCTTAGATATTAGAAATGTTTTACACTAGATGTAACCAGTGTGATGTAACCAGTGTGATGTAACCAGTGTGATGTAACCAGTGTGATGTAACCAGTGTGATGTAACCAGTGTGATGTAACCAGTGTGATGTAACCAGTGTGATGTAACCAGTGTGATGTAACCAGTGTGATGTAACCAGTGTGATGTAACCAGTGTGATGTAACCAGTGTGATGTGGCTTATGCACTTATTGCTCACACTCACTTTTTTTGCTCTCCTCCCTCCCCTCTCCTCCCTCCCCTCTCCTCCCTCCCCTCTCCTCCCTTCCCCTCTCCTCCCTTCCCCTCTCCTCCCTCCCTCCCTTCCCTTTCTTCTTCCCCTCCCTCCCCTCCCCTCTCTTTTTCCCCTCCTCCCTCCCCTCCCCTCCCTCTCTCTTCCCTATAGTCTGTCTTTGCCCTTGTATATAGCATTTTCATAGTCTCTGCTCTCTGCTATCTCCTGCTCACATGGATCAACGTACACCTCCCCACTACTATCGTCACCTCATTCTGGCCTGCACAGGTGAAAGGTTATCCACACCTGGTAGCCACACGCCATGATTTTCGTTATAACATACACTTGCTCTAATTAAGCGTTTTTACCTGTACAAATGCGTCTTGCGTGTCCCCTTGAAAAGGTTGCAGTCAGTTTGTTTGCTTCTTACTTTATCACAGGTGATCACCTGATCAAATGGGTGAGCCCTGTGGTGTGTGTGTGTGTGTGTGTGTGTGTATGTGTGTGTGTGTGTGTGCTTGCATGCAATGTCTGCATGTGTGTTAACATGACCAAATGTTTATCCCCCCCCAGCAATACATAGGCACTACAATGCTGATCCTTGGGTTGGCCTGTGTCCTGCTAGCCAACCATTATGTGAGTTCTGGCAGTACCAATGGTGTCATGTAGTGATGTATATTGTGTGCATTGTGCAATAATATTACCCTTCCTCCCTGACACTCCTCCTCTTACCCTCCCTCCCTGACACTCCTCCTCTTCCCCTTCCTCCCTGACACTCCTCCTCTTACCCTCCCTCCCTGACACTCCTCCTCTTCCCCTTCCTCCATAACACTCCTCCTCTTCCCCTTCCTAGGATGATCGTTTGATAATGCATAAACATACTCTTCGGTTGGACTGCTGTTGTCATGAAATGACATCACCAGACAAACGGAGCCCTCCGTACAGTACTCCACCAGATGAACAGAGCCCTCTGTACAGTACTCCGCCTGGGGTATAACCCAATAATAATACATGTATCTTTTGGTACAATCATCACGCTTCATCTTCCTTCCCCCTCTTGTACAGAATGAAGAGACGACAATCAACCCTTCTCTGAAAAATGTACATTTATAATTATTAATTATCCAGTTGTACTGTATTATTGAATTAACTTTTATGTATTCATAAAACAACGGCATTATGCATATACTAATACCTAACTAAAAGTATGCAAGTTAACAAAACAAAGAGCTATGATGTCACGGGACATATCTATCTATAGATCTTGCTAGTAGTGCCCTTGTGTTTTAAAAATTACGCAGTTATAATAATTGTGGAGTCCCAAAAATGATTGGTATTGCGTAAGTCGCAGTAAGTACCGTAGCGATCCGATGCGAACATGGCCACGAAGCATATATATTCGTTAGGACAAGACTACCACGCTGCCACACATGGAGGGGAAGCGAGGAGAGATGGTGACGCATCTTGGAGGAGCAAGGCCGAGGTGCTGCAGGTGCTGGCGAGAGCGAGTGCCGCCAAAATGGATACTCGTGTTTAGTACAATATTCGTGCAGGTAGATGCTGTGTGTGTGTGTTGTGTGTGTGTGTGTGTGTGTGTGTGTGTGTGTGTGTGTGTGTGTGTGTGTGTGTGTGTGTGTGTGTGTGCATGTGTGTGCATGTGTGTGTGTGTGTGTGTGTGTGTGTGTGTGTGTGTGCGTGCGTGCGTGCGTGCGGGGTTGGCACACGTGTGTTATAATTTTGCTGGAGCAAAGCTATGACGAATCCTTGCTATTCCAGGTCGCTTTCGGGCTGGATGGTCCGATCGTTAGAAAGTTCGCTACGTACGAAAACGCAGACCCGCTAGTCTTCAGTTTTTACAGGTGGACGGACACCCGTACCAAGGCACAGCTATGGTATCACTCACGATCTGTTATTTCCAGAAACGCTTTTTCTGTCCCTGTGGCGTTCTTCTGCGCTTTTATAGCAGAGGGACGTGTTGGATTGCCCCGCCCCCTGGTATCAACGCTACCGGTGAGTCCGTACCCATGGTGTAGCTTGCGTGTGTGTGTGTGTGTGTGTGTGTGTGTGTGTGTGTGTGTGTGCGTGCGTGTGCGTGTGTGTATGTGTGTAGGGTAGTGAGATATAGCCATTTACCTGCATGTGTATACGTTTTCAAGGTCCTGATATTACTCGGCGCGATCGGAATACTTGGAGGACAAGTCAGTGCATCCTGTGTATACCCTGTGTTGCTATACTATCCTTGTATCGTTCGCTGAAGGTATTATACATCTATGGTGTGTACTGGGCCGGCCCAAACATTGCCGGTGCCTTCCAGGTATCATTAAAAAATTTAAAATTATTACCGTAAAGAAAATTAATTGGTTTCGCTTAATAGCCTGCCATTCCCGTCTGGACCACGCTGCTGGCGCTTATCACGTGCACAGACAAGTGGGCCTCTCCCTTATTTGTAAGCTTAAAAGGCTATTTGAGCGATGCAATGGTTATTAATAACATTATTAATGACATGTGCAGCTCCACACCTGGCTCAAGATCCTAGGAATAGCATTTTCTGTTGGTGAGCTAATTCCTTTACTGTGTGGATCCCCCCCCCCCCCCCAAACTATAATGTGATTATCACCTTTAAGGTGGTGCCATTGAGGTACCACTGACTGGTACTGGATTGCTCAGTAACAGCTCTTGCATCGCAAATTCATCCCTCCCATGTGAGTAGTCTGCATGTCCTTTTTTTTTAGCCCTGGGCTGATTTTAAAAATACTCAATGCCACCTTTGTACCAGGTGTGTACGTGAACACGAACACTTGGGGATACGTGTGCCTGATTGGCCAGACCATCAATTCAGTATGTAAATTGACTTAGTCCATAATCTGTTTGTTTTTTTTTCCCCCCGTCCCTATGGTATCCACTCTCAATTTCTTTTTCTTTTTTTTTTATCCCCTCACTTTGATGTCCCCCCTCCCCCTCCACCTTCTGCATTTTCCAACAGTCAATTTTTATACTAATTCAGAAGCGTTTTCTCTTCAATGCAACCAAATGTGCGTAGCCTTGTGTGAAGAGCATGTTTGGATGTGCCTGATTCTTTTCATCCACACACAGGCAAATTCAAGGACTATCCCATACACGTCACTGCGTACTTGTTACTGTTCGGAGCGTTGTTCGTCAGTGTTCCAATGATCTACTTTGTCGCAACACACCAGTACAGCAGATTTACGTTGCCAGGAAATGTAAGAATGGGGAAGAGGCAGAAACATGGCACACAGTATGTGTTCAGCCTGGGGCTATTTATCCAGGAGGCGGGGGTCTGATTTCAACATATGCTCATGCACCATTGACCATAAATGCCTTGTTCTCTCTATCACTCTTTATTTTTTGTCTTCCCCTATCGTCCCTTCCTCTTCCCTCTCTCCCCCTTTCCTCCCACCTTCACTCCTCCCCTTCCCTCTCCCAACCTTCTATTCTAAGACACTGTATGCTTTAGTGTACAATGTATTTGTGGTCAGTGTTCTCTGCTACCTCCTCCACTCCTGGGGTAATGTGCACCTTCCCCCCACTGTCCTCTCGGTGTTCTCTCCTGTCCAAGTGAGTGCTTCTGTGTACATATAAAATGTAACATGCATACATACATACATACATACATACATACATACATACATACATACATACATACATACATACATACATACATACATACATACATACATACATACATACATACATACATACATACATACATACATACATACATACATACATACATACATACATACATACATACATACATACATACATACATACATACATACATACATACATACATACATACATACATACATACATACATACATACATACATACATACATACATACACACATACACACACACACATACACACTCTAGGTACTGGTGAGCGTCGTTGCATCACACTTTTTTACAGGAGATAGGTTCACACATTTGGTAAGGGTTTAAAACTCTTGGCTGAACTTACCACCCCACCCCCCCCCCTCCCTTACAGCAATACATTGGTGCCATTTTGCTGCTGGGTGGGTTGCTGTTAGTCGTTTTATCTGACTACATGGTAAAGGTGTCCATCTGTGATTGCCTGACTTGAGAGAGGTTATATTTGCACTCAGGATGAGCGTCTTATCAAAGGGAAGAGAGTGATCCAAATCAACTGCCACTGCTGGCATAATTCAGAGAGGGTGCCCCTTTTAATCAATGAGGTACAGTGTGTGTGTGTGTGTGGTGTGTGTGTTTCTAAGTTTATTGAACCTGCGGTGATGTCATCTCTGTGCTCATAGAAGAGGCAAGCACTTCAAGAGGCGTCAGAAGGAGTGTCTTTGAGAAGATGTTGCACTTTATAAGTCCTTCGCTGAATCCAATTTATTAAAGGGTTAAGTGTTTTAATTACATTTCTCAATACTGGAAGTTGGGCAAGCCTCCAGCAGTTGACCTTTGCATCACATCCCCACTTAATTCCGAAGCCCTTCAAGTAGGTGTGATGCCAGGTTCAGCAGCAATGCAGACAGAAAAGAGAAAGCACCCCAGTCATGGTGAAAGGATTCTAGAGTTAGGCTGGGCATGCATCCCTCTGGTGGCAGAATCATTTGGATGTTGTGGACCAAACGCTCAATGTAGCCTCCTAGGCTTGCTGGAAGACAGGCCACTAGACTTAGGCTTGCTGGAAGACAGGCCACTAGACTGAGGCAGCCCAAGTACATCACATGGTAGAAGAGCCTTTGATCAGAGCCAACTCCAGGGTTGAAAATGGGACATGTATTTACTTGCTTGGACCTTATAACAATTCTAACGCAACAGATTTTAAAAAAAAATAATATTAGGATCACGAAATTTTGTCCCGTATTTACTAACACATTTGATTAAATGTTAATCCAAATTATTGTGCAGTGAGCTGACCCAAAGGATTGTTATTTGAAACACCTGCTTAAAAATTGGTGAAATGCATTAGGGCAGCTGTCTTGTTGGCCAATTATTTTTGACCACACCCTTCAATGTACTGAATGGTGTAGCCAGTTGTTGAAGGCATGCCCCCTCTGCTGTACTTACATTTGATATGGCGAAACATTGACACCCCCTCCTGGTGTACCCCATTCATACCGGGAACATGAGAATTGCAGTTGAGAGAAATTGAAATTGAATATACAGTACAAATCTTTATGTTTGTGTCCCCCATCACAATCAGTTCTTTTTCTTCCCCAATGCGGACAGCTGTAAGGAGCAGGGAGTATGCATGTCCTGCTCGTGTGACGGTCATGTGACTTGCCTGAGCCAGAAATTGGTGTGGATTGACCAGTTCGCTGGTGCCATACGTCACCTTCCTCACACTCTGCTGACGTTTGCAGTAGTCTTGTAAATTCTGGTATTCTATGTAGTTACCAGCTCCCACAACAAACACATAGGCCTTCAAAGATGAGAGGTGGAGATGGAGGGAGAGGGGGGGAGGGTGAGATGGTGATGGAGGGTGTAGGGGTGGTTATAGAGGGGAACAAAGCAGAGGTGTTACATAAGCTAAAGGGGCGTGCATACTTCTTGAAATGGCGTCTTGCTCCGTGGTGTTGAACTGCAGACGTAAAGTTTACTTACACACACACATAAGGGGTGAGGCAAAGACTGGGGAGGAGGGGGACCCACCTATCCGATGCACGCAGTAACTTGGGGTCGAAATACCTAAAGTCTTCTGTTTCCTATAGTTAAGCAAATTCAGAGGGAGAATGAGATAGATACCCAGAAGGCCAGTGACATGTATCAGACTCTTACTTTTGACTGCTTGAGATCCATAAGCTGATCCACTATACGTGTTACTGGCAGGTCCTACACAGCATCATGTGACTGTCATGTGACTAAATCCCCCCATCACCCCCCCTCCCCCCCAAACCTTGGTCCTGATCACCAGGTTACGCACTCCTTCAAGCAAAGACCCAGGGCGCATCCACTGAGACAACACATTGCTGAGGAGATGGCAAAAGGGTTCAGACAGCCATCACATGACCACGGGTCCCCATTACCTCATCGCGCTGGAAGCCCCACTACTGCTAACTGGTTTCTGTGCCTTCGCTCCAGCAGCAGCCATTTTGGCAAAGCTCCTGTGAGCACAAAGGAAAAAGCCATGATTGGAAGCAGGGTCTGGGGACTAAGGACCCCATTTTGGGAGGGAGGAGGTACCAAATGTAGGTGTGGGGAGGAGGTACCAAATGTAGGTGTGGGGAGAAGGTACCAAATGTAGGTATGGGGAGGAGGTACCAAATGTAGGTATGGGGAGGAGGCAACTTACTTCCATTGCTTAAGGTAGACCAGAGCTGATGTGTCAGCACCAGCCGCCTCTAATGCAGTGATGTACGAAGCCAGATCACCCTGATGAAAGTGAAAAAAATCAGGTGATGTCACATGATTTTACATGACACCCACATCAGAAAAATCAGGGGAGAGTGTATAGTATATGATGAACAGCCTCAGCTTGTCTTCTGTCGTACCAGCTGCAGAGAATGGGTTAGGGGGAGGGGCAGAAAGGGTTGGGGGAGGGGCAGAAAGGGTTAGGGGAGGAGCAGAGAGGGTTAGGGGGAGGGGCAGAAAAGGTTGGGGGAGGGGCAGAAAGGGTTAGGGGAGGAGCAGAGAGGGTTAGGCGGTGGAGCAAAAACACAACATACCTGATGGGTCAGAGATTACTTCAAGCACGGATTTATCCTATTTAAGGCACACCTTCACATCAAGTGAAGATTATATACTATACTGCACATACCAGAGATGATTTAGAAATAAGCTTGTCTTCAATTTCAAAGAACAAGTCTAACTTCCGCTCCTGCAGATTGTTGGGAGAGGGGGTTATTGGGGGAGGGGGGTTATTATGCTGTGATGGTGTGGGTATATTAATGAAGCTGTGTTGTGATGATGGTACGAAAGTTGTGATGGTGTGGGATATGGGAGCAGTGGTCTGTGAAGACCTTAAGCTGCACCAATGCATGCCTTAATGACACACACATGCACTGTGTATGTGTGTGTGTGTGTGTGTGTGTGTGTGTGTGTGTGTACCTTGATTTGGTTCAGAAGGGCAGTGGCAATGTTGGTGTGGAGGTCAATGCTCTTCTTACGTTCTAGCAGTTCAGGAAGAGAACTGAAAAGAGAAGGTCGTGACCCTTGGTGTAACCCTCAGCCACCCCCCCCCTCCATCCACATGACTACACCATTTCATCCCCCACACCTTCCACACACCTCCATCCTACACACATATTACACCTCCACACCATCCTCCTCCCATCTCCACACCATCTTCCCACCCCCACAGACCTCTACACATCCTCCTACCCCTCCACACCATCCTCCCACCCCCAGACCTCCACACCATCCTCCCACCATTCCAAACCATCCTCCCACACCCACAGACCCTCCACACCATCCTCCCACCCCACAGACCCTCCACACCATCCTCCCACACCCACAGACCCTCCACACCATCCTCCTCCCACACCCACAGACCCACCACACCATCCTCCTCCCACTCCCACAGACCCTCCACACCATCCTCCTCCCACCCCCACAGACCTTCCACACCATCCTCCTCCCACCCCCACAGACCCTCCACACCATCCTCCTCCCACTCCCACAGACCCTCCACACCATCCTCCTCCCACCCCCACAGACCTTCCACACCATCCTCCTCCCACCCCCACAGACCCTCCACACCATCCTCCTCCCACCCCCACAGACCCTCCACATCATCCTCCTCCCACTCCCACAGACCCTCCACACCATCCTCCTCCCACCCCCACAGACCTTCCACACCATCCTCCTCCCACCCCCACAGACCCTCCACACCATCCTCCTCCCACTCCCACAGACCCTCCACACCATCCTCCTCCCACTCCCACAGACCCTCCACACCATCCTCCTCCCACCCCCACAGACCTTCCACACCATCCTCCTCCCACCCCCACAGACCCTCCACACCATCCTCCTCCCACCCCCACAGACCCTCCACATCATCCTCCTCCCACTCCCACAGACCCTCCACACCATCCTCCTCCCACCCCCACAGACCTTCCACACCATCCTCCTCCCACCCCCACAGACCCTCCACACCATCCTCCTCCCACTCCCACAGACCCTCCACACCATCCTCCTCCCACTCCCACAGACCCTCCACACCATCCTCCTCCCACCCCCACAGACCTTCCACACCATCCTCCTCCCACCCCCACAGACCCTCCACACCATCCTCCTCCCACTCCCACAGACCTGATTGCTGATGTCAGCTTTGCTGTGTTGTCCACAAGTGAACCATCTGGATCTTCTCCTTCGTCCTCTGGAGTGCTCTATTTAGAGAAAAAGAGAAGACGTGGAGTGACTCATTGCACATGCAGACAACATACACACCATAATGCACACCCCCTCACACCATAATGCACACCCCCTCACACCATAATGCACACCCCCTCACACCATAATGTACACCCCCTCACACCATAATGCACACCCCCTCACACCATAATGCACACCCCCTCACACCATAATGCACACCCCCTCCCTCTACCCCCAACTTAAAAAAAAAGGCTCATGCTTAAATGCCCACATCTTCGTAATCGTGAATACTTCCACGTATCTTGGGTGCCATTTTATTTTCTGAAACATGTTAGTGGTGGTATTTGTAGCTATGGGGATACAAGTTTAAACACGAGCTTTTTTTTTTCGTTGGAGGTTTTAAAGTGGTACCTTATGGTATATGCATACAGACACATAGGCACACACACTACACACATACACATGTACCACCGCACACTGCACACACACATCAGCACACTACACAAACACATAACTCATCTATTCATTACGTTACACCCTACTGAGGCACACACACACATACACACACACAAACACATGCACACACCACACTCACTCACCACACATACACCACACGCACACACCACACTCACTCACCACACATACACCACACACACCACACATACACCACACTCACCACACACACACCACACTCACTCACCACACATACACCACACACACCACACATACACCACACTCACCACACACACCACACTCACTCACCACACATACACCACACTCACCACACACACCACACTCACTCACCATGGCCGCCTTTAGTCTCATCAACTTATCTTCACTGGCCTTGTAATCATTCACCTCCGCCTGTATGGAGTCAGCTACTGTTGGAAAGGGACTACAGGAGGAGGGGTGGGGCCAGGGGTGGGGCCACAAGCATCTAGTCTGTACGTGTAACACAGGGACACTCTCACCTTCCTCTGTGGAGCTGCCAGAAGCGGTCGGATATAAGGAGATCAAAGGTTTTATTGGGTGGTTTTGAAGAAGTGGTGGCTTCTGAGGAAGGTTCTGGTGGAAGGGTGACTCTGTTTAGGCTCATTTCCTATGAAGGAGAGAAAGAGGAATGGGGAGGAGGGAGGGTGGAGGAATGGGGAAGAGGGAGGGTGGAGGAATGGGAGGTGGAGAGATGGGGAGGAGGGAGGGTGGAGGAATGGGGAAGAGGGAGGGTGGAGGAATGGGAGGTGGAGAGATGGGGAGGAGGGAGGGTGGAGGAATGGGGAGGAGGGGAGGAGGGAGGTGGAGGAATGGGGAAGAGGGAAGGGAGTGAAATAGGACAAGTGGTAAGGTGGGAGGGGAAAGCAGGCAGATGAGAGGGAAGGGAGGGAGGGAATAAAGCTCTCACAAGGACATCATGGCCGAGGGCTTGGTACGTCCATGTGTGGTGCAGCATTGTGGCTAGGTCAACGTTACGGTCCAGTATCACCAACAGTGGTCTACCAAAGCTGCAGACAGGAGTAATAATGGCTTCTGTACACATGTGGTACACCTCCACCATGCACACAGATTTCCTATAGTACCCAGCCATGGGTGGCCACAACACCCACACACACACACACACACACACACACACACACACACACACACACACACACACACACACACACACACACACACAACACACGCACGCATGCATGCACACACACACACACATACCATACCTGAGCTGGGTGAAGGAGTTGTCACCTGAGAACATACTGCTGCGGGCATCCTTAATGTTATCTCTGAGCCTCTTGTCCAAGACCTCTGCTATCATCTCTGCTGCATTGCCTCGGGGACACTGGATGATGGGCACAACCCCTGTGGTGTTTGGGTATTACCGCCATCAGTAGGGGAACGATCATGTGTTACAGATACATGTGTTACAGATACATGTGTTACCAACATGCGTGCACATATGTTAACACATGTGGTGTTCTACCGGTGCATGTGATGTCAAGTGTGTACACACGTGTTACAGACAAGTATGCACACATGTGTTACAGACAAGTACACACATGTTACAGACAAGTACGCACACATGTGTTACAGACAAGTACACACATGTTACAGACAAGTACGCACACATGTGTTACAGACAAGTACACACATGTTACAGAACACGTGTGCACACGTGTTATAGACAAGTACACATGTGTTACAGACATGTGTGCACACATGTGTTACAGACAAGTGCGCACACATGTGTTATAGACAAGTGTGCACACATGTGTTACAGACAAGTGCACACATGTGTTACAGACAAGTGCACACGTGTTATAGACAAGTGCACACATGTGTTATAGACAAGTGCACACATGTGTTATAGACAAGTGCACACATGTGTTACAGACAAGTGCACACATGTGTTACAGACAAGTGCACACATGTGTTACAGACAAGTGCACACATGTGTTACAGACATGTGTGCACACGTATCGCACAGATAATATGCACACAAGGGTTACACTGCGACATGGATGAAGACACACACAAATGCTTACCAGCAGTCACAAAAACAGAGAAGAGTGTTTCCACGATAACGTCACATATCTTCTGCATGTCAGTATCCAGGGCATCTGGTCGATTAAGGGCTGAGGGAGGGTGCAGGGTGTGGTAGTGTGTAGTTGGTTAGGGGTGGAGTAGGTATGGTAGGGTGGTGTATGTAGGGGAGGAGGTGGTGGGGTGGTGGAGGTGGTATGGGGGACATACCATGATAAGATAACTCGTCACTTCTCTGGGCATTTACAATGAACAAGTCTTCTTCCAGAGAAATAAAATGAAGGTACTGGTCAAACACCTGTACAGGACAAAGGGTTAGGAGACAATAGTTTTGGATACCCATAATAAAAGCACTTTCAACCACTTACACCCCCCCCTCCCCCCCCCCAAAACACTTTTCTCAGAGTACAACAATGTGGGTAGTGACCTAGAGAGCTAATGTGTGTCCCACCCATGGCTATGTCCCACCCTAGCTCCACATCCACCTTCCACGCCCACCTTCCCCTCCACACCCACCTTCCACTCCACATACCCACCTTCCCCTCTACACCCACCTTCCCCTCCACACCCACCTTCCCCTCCACACCCACCTTCCCTCCACACCCACCTTCCCTCCACACCCACCTTCCCCTCCACACCCACCTTCCCCTCCATACCCACCTTCCCCTCCACACCCACCTTCCCCTCCACACCCACCTTCCCCTCCACACCCACCTTCCCTCCACACCCACCTTCCCCTCCACACCCACCTTCCCCTCCACACCCACCTTCCCCTCCACACCCACCTTCCCCTCCACACCCACCTTCCCCTACACACCCACCTTCCCCTCCACACACCCACCTTCCCCTCCACACCCACCTTCCCCTCCACACCCACCTTCCCCTCCACACCCACCTTCCCTCCACACCCACCTTCCCCTCCACACCCACCTTCCCTACACACCCACCTTCCCCTCCACACACCCACCTTCCCCTCCACACCCACCTTCCCTACACACCCACCTTCCCCTCCACACACCCACCTTCCCCTCCACACCCACCTTCCCCTCCACACCCACCTTCCCCTCCACACCCACCTTCCCCTCCACACCCACCTTCCCCTCCACACCCACCTTCCCCTCACACACCCACCTTCCCCTCCACATACCCACCTTCCCCTCCACACCCACCTTCCCCTCCACACCCACCTTCCCCTCCACACCCACCTTCCCCTCCACACCCACCTTCCCTCCACACTCACTTCCCCTCCACACCCACCTCCCCCTCCACACCCACCTTCCCCTCCATCCTCCACACACACACAAACACAATCACTCCTCCCCCTCCCTACCTTTGATATCTGGGGCACACAGTTAGTCTCCAAGGCTCCCTTGGCTAGGTCCTCCAGCAGCGAGCGAGATATAGGGGTGATGAAGTTGAAGTAGTATGACTCATACAACTGCATCCTACAGTCATGGCAGATCTTGGCCACGTTCTCCTTGGTGGGCGTTACAAAGTACAGAGCTGTGGCGTCTGATATCTGTTCCCTCGGTGAGTCAATCAGCCTTCAAGGAACACATGACAAGATGGGATAATTGCTACTAATGTAAGTCCCCGTGGATGTGGGGTAGGGGGTGGGGGTAGGTGATTCGAGAGGGGGGGGGGGGGGGGGGGGGGGGGGGGGGGCCCTTACAGATGCAAAGTGACTCCAAGGTTTCTAAGATCCCTCACTGTGAGCAATGGTGATATGATGTCTGACCCTTGTTTGTCGTATACCAATACCTTCAGAAGTATGATGTGCGAGTCTTTAGCTTTGCCAATTCAAAAATTCTACTGCTGCTAACCTTCCATGCGGGTTCCTTTGCCGAGGCAGTCTTCGACAAAGGGACGTTGAAGTTGAGCATGCGCTTCAGTGCGGCTAAAGAAGCAAGCGTTAGGCGTTTCAGCTAACTTTTCTTTCATTGTTACCTATCTGTTTGTTTCGCAGTGTGTTCTGCGAGGCTTGAGTGGCCATCCTGCACCTGTGGGCCTGGGCCTGAGACGACGTCTATTGCCGCTTATTTACTAAATTAACCCATTCGTTGCTCAAGATTGTGTATAATATTATCATGTCGTGGTTGACGGGACTGGCGGGAAAGGCCGAGGCGCTTTTGGACCGGATGGACCAAGTGGCTGCCGCTTCATTGCAAGGCGCAACCTCACCGAAGGAAGAACCGGTGCTGGTAACCATGCCACCTCGTGCCGAGTCCACCTCCATGCCTACGCTCGACAGACACTCGGGAGATGCTCAGGCAATGCGGAACACTCCGTTGCCCGGTTCCGAGCGGCACGCTAAGGAAAAAACGTCGGCAACACCTAGGACCTCTTCGTCTCAGCGGGCAAAGCAGCCACCTAACGACGAGGCCTTGCTCGATTTCCTGAACAGCCCTTCCACCAAAGAAACAGTGGGCAGAAGGGTGGCGCAAAGGGAGCACACTCCGAGGCAGTCACTGCAGTCCTCTGCTGCCCCACCAGTTCCTGCAGCAGCATCTCCCCAAGCCAAGGACGAGGCGGGCCCCGGGCCCGTATACTTTGCTGCCGCGAACAAGGAAACAGGTGAGGGTCACTTGAGATGCAGGAGGGGGGCCGTTTTTGTGACGTGCGTACGTGCGCGTGGTTTGGTGCAGGGGACAGCACTGATGGCGCACAGCTTCAGCCTACCACCGAAGCAGAAGGTGTTGCCTCCTCCCAGAATCAGGAAAATAGCGAATTGCGTTTACCCAGTGGTCCGGGTGGGGATGAGTCTAGCTTGCGGACACAGCCAGAAAACAATCAGCTGTTGCAGCTGCACCAAAAGGCGTCCAACCTAGAGCTGGAGAACAAACTGTTGAACCAGGAGGTCAGGTCCCTCACGAGTGAACTGGAGACCCAGAGACGTCATGCAGCGGAGATGAAAGACACCATCCTTCATTACGAAAGTGAAGTAGACTCCTTGAGGGAGGAGATGTCAAGGATGGATCACATGATCCGACAACTGAGGTCGGTTGAGGAAGATACCAAAGCTGAATTGGATGCTAGGAACTCACAAATACAGGCAAGGCCCCTTCCATTGGGACCCTCCTCCCACTAGGCCCCTCCCATTAATCCCCTCCCATTGGACCCTCCTCCCATTAGGCCCCTCCTCCCATTGGGACTCTCTCATTAGAGCCATTGCACGTTAGGGGGTATAGTCTCTGTACACATACCTGAACACACAGGTTCTTCGCATGCGTCTGGAGGAGGCTGACAGAACTGTTGAGAAGTTGCAGACAATGACAAATTTTTCAGACAAGGAGAAGGAACGGTAAGTAGTGATGGAAGAGAATTATATTTCAACTTGCTCTCCTGTCCCTGTCATGACCCCATCCGTCTCCTACCCCTGCCATGTGCCCCGTCTGTCTCCTACCCCTGTCATGTGCCCCATCTGTCTCCTACCCTGTCATGTACCCCATCTGTCTCCTACCTACTCCACTATCTCTGTTTCTCCCTCCCCTCGTACCCACTCCACCATGAAGGGCAGTTCAGGATGCTGCGTTGAGCAATGAGGCTCACAGCCTGGCCCTAGCCTCCCTCAGGTCACAGCTGGAGGACACCAGAGCTACCCTTGGGAGCAATGCTGAAGCCATGGAAGCTCTGAAGGTAATGTTTTAACTTCTGTGGGTTGTATCCAGCATCCACTGTCAGTCCTTGACCACTGCCAGTCCTGACTGATTGTATTCACTGAGCTATGTGGTAACTGGGCGGACAGGGAACCTGTCTGTGGGCTTGTTAGGTAGTTTAGTTCTCACTTTTGGTAGGAAAACATTATAATCACTGTTGCCTGCAGTTGTACGTGTGTGTTTTTAAGGAATGATGTTACGTGCTAAAATTGAACTTTTCCTTTCACAGAGTGAATTTTTCCAACGTGAAAGTCGGCTGCAGTCTGAACAGAAGCAGTTGTCTGACGTGGTAAGCATGCAACAGAAACAGCTCTCTCAGAAACAAGGTCAGAAAAAAAAATTAAGCAGTGCGTTGGATTTTAGATACACACATATGCACGACACAATACACACCACACACACACACACACACACACACACACACACACACAACACACCTAGCCAAATACGCGGAATGTCTCGCATCGCTTCAGTCCACCCAGAATGAGCTCCAGCTGCTCAGGAGAGAGCATGATGACTACAAGCAGAGGGCAGCTGGCATCCTTCTGGTGAGGATACCACTGGGGCATTGGGGAAGGTGGGGTTGGGGGAAAGGTTTGATATAACTTAGGCATCGGTGGTGGTGGAGGGGTTAATATTACCATTGAACTGAACAAGAAGTGTGTTTACCACAGAGGCATTGAGTAGGGTGTGTGGTCACCACGCCTCCTCCATTTCTTTCTCCAGGTGAAGGAAAGGCTAATAACCAGCCTTCAGAGTGGAGAAGGGGGTCCCCAGGCCACCTATGAGGCCAAGCTGGAAGAGATGAGGCTTGGTAAAGAACACCTCCAAGCTCAGCTACAGACTGCACATCAGCAGCTGGAAAACATGAAGGCTGACCTTAGGGTGAGGGGTGTGTTGTCCTTAGTTATGACCTTAGGGTGAGGGGTGTGTTGCTATCCTTCCTTAGTTATGACCTTAGGGTGGGTGGTGTGTTGCTATCCTTCCTTAGTTATGACCTTAGGGTGAGGGGTGTGTTGCTATCCTTCCTTAGTTATGACCTTAGGGTGAGGGGTGTGTTGCTATCCTTCCTTAGTTATGACCTTAGGGTGAGGGGTGTGTTGCTATCCTTCCTTAGTTATGACCTTAGGGTGAGGGGTGTGTTGCTATCCTTCCTTAGTTATGACCTTAGGGTGAGGGGTGTGTTGCTATCCTTCCTTAGTTATGACCTTAGGGTGAGGGGTGTGTTGCTATCCTTCCTTAGTTATGACCTTAGGGTGAGGGGTGTGTTGCTATCCTTCCTTAGTTATGACCTTAGGGTGAGGGGTGTGTTGCTATCCTTCCTTAGTTATGACCTTAGGGTGAGGGGTGTGTTGTCCTTAGTTATGACCTTAGGGTGGGTGGTGTGTTGTCCTTAGTTATGACCTTAGGGTGGGTGGTGTGTTGCTATCCTTCCTTAGTTATGACCTTAGGGTGAGGGGTGTGTTGCTATCCTTCCTTAGTTATGACCTTAGGGTGGGTGGTGTGTTGCTATCCTTCCTTAGTTATGACCTTAGGGTGAGGGGTGTGTTGCTATCCTTCCTTAGTTATGACCTTAGGGTGAGGGGTGTGTTGCTATCCTTCCTTAGTTATGACCTTAGGGTGAGGGGTGTGTTGCTATCCTTCCTTAGTTATGACCTTAGGGTGAGGGGTGTGTTGCTATCCTTCCTTAGTTATGACCTTAGGGTGAGGGGTGTGTTGCTATCCTTCCTTAGTTATGACCTTAGGGTGAGGGGTGTGTTGCTATCCTTCCTTAGTTATGACCTTAGGGTGAGGGGTGTGTTGCTATCCTTCCTTAGTTATGACCTTAGGGTGAGGGGTGTGTTGCTATCCTTCCTTAGTTATGACCTTAGGGTGAGGGGTGTGTTGCTATCCTTCCTTAGTTATGACCTTAGGGTGAGGGGTGTGTTGCTATCCTTCCTTAGTTATGACCTTAGGGTGAGGGGTGTGTTGCTATCCTTCCTTAGTTATGACCTTGGCTACTGATGTACCAGATCCAAATCGACAAGGAAAAATACCTCCATCATTGTACACCTGCTGTACCTTTGTAACGCCTTAAGTAAAAATTGACAAACAGGTCAAATTACAAGCGGCAGGATCCCTCTCTATGTATAGGTCAAATTACAAGGGACAGGACCTCTCTCTATATATAGGTCAAATTACAAGGGACAGGACCTCTCTCTATGTATAGGTCAAATTACAAGGGACAGGACCTCTCTCTAACTTTGCACACTCCTGCAGAACTGTACGAATGCTTTGAATCCCTTGGGGTGATGTCCTTAGTGTATCCCCTTGGACAAAGACATAAGGGACAGTTTATCATTCAGAAGTTATTGTGATTCATACGAAAAGCAATTCTATAATATATGGGACAATCACCCTTGTGGCACTTTTTCAAAATTTTTCAGGACAAGCAAAAGAAAAGTAACGCTCACATTGAAATGTATGGCTAATTATAAATTCAGTGCCTTTTAACTTTATGATGGATAGCCCAATTTTGTACAAATCATTTGATAGAGGCTCTTTGCAGCCTAATTAAAACTACTCAGAAAGTTGACACTGTCCCATGTATCAACTTAGCAAATACCTGTTCTGATGTAGCATGATAAGTGATTGGAGGCTTTGTGGTGGCTAAGATGGTTGTATACGTAGATGGTACACTACCTGTTAATAACCATTACTAACTTGCATTGGATAGGACATGGAAGAGCGGCACACAGCTGAAGTTGAGCAGCTGCTGGATCAGTTACGTGTAGCGGAGGAATCTCTCGCTGATGAACAGAAGCTGCACGGTTTAACAAAGTCTGAGTTGGGCAGGGTTAACATGGTAGGCTGTGGGGGTTAACATGGTAGGCTGTGGGGGTTAACATGGTAGGCTGTGGGGGTTAACATGGTAGGCTGTGGGGGTTAACATGGTGGGCTGTGGGGGTTAACATGGTAGGCTGTGGGGGTTAACATGGTAGGCTGTGGGGGTTAACATGGTGGGCTGTGGGGGTTAACATGGTAGGCTGTGGGGGTTAACATGGTAGGCTGTGGGGGTTAACATGGTAGGCTGTGGGGGTTAACATGGTAGGCTGTGGGGGTTAACATGGTGGGCTGTGGGGGTTAACATGGTGGGTTAACATGGTAGGTTGTGGGGGTTAACATGGTAGGCTGTGGGGGTTAACATGGTAGGCTGTGGGGGTTAACATGGTAGGCTGTGGGGGTTAACATGGTAGGCTGTGGGGGTTAACATGGTAGGCTGTGGGGGTTAACATGGTAGGTTGTGGGGGTTAACATGGTGGGCTGTTGGGGTTAACATGGTAGGTTGTGGGGGTTAACATGGTAGGCTGTGGGGGTTAACATGGTAGGCTGTGGGGGTTAACATGGTGGGTTAACATGGTAGGTTGTGGGGGTTAACATGGTAGGCTGTGGGGGTTAACATGGTGGGCTGTGGGGGTTAACATGGTGGGTTAACATGGTAGGCTGTGGGGGTTAACATGGTGGGTTAACATGGTGGGTTAACATGGTGGGCTGTGGGGGTTAACATGGTAGGCTGTGGGGGTTAACATGGTAGGCTGTGGGGGTTAACATGGTAGGCTGTGGGGGTTAACATGGTAGGCTGTGGGGGTTAACATGGTAGGCTGTGGGGGTTAACATGGTGGGCTGTGGGGGTTAACATGGTGGGCTGTGGGAGTTAACATGGTAGGCTGTGGGGGTTAACATGGTGGGCTGTGGGGGTTAACATGGTAGGCTGTGGGGGTTAACATGGTAGGTTGTGGGGGTTAACATGGTAGGCTGTGGGGGTTAACATGGTGGGCTGTGGGAGTTAACATGGTGGGCTGTGGGGGTTAACATGGTAGGCTGTGGGGGTTAACATGGTAGGCTGTGGGGGTTAACATGGTAGGCTGTGGGGGTTAACATGGTAGGCTGTGGGGGTTAACATGGTAGGCTGTGGGGGTTAACATGGTGGGCTGTGGGGGTTAACATGGTGGGCTGTGGGAGTTAACATGGTAGGCTGTGGGGGTTAACATGGTGGGCTGTGGGGGTTAACATGGTAGGCTGTGGGGGTTAACATGGTAGGTTGTGGGGGTTAACATGGTAGGCTGTGGGGGTTAACATGGTAGGCTGTGGGGGTTAACATGGTGGGCTGTGGGAGTTAACATGGTGGGCTGTGGGGGTTAACATGGTGGGCTGTGGGGGTTAACATGGTAGGCTGTGGGGGTTAACATGGTAGGCTGTGGGGGTTAACAGGGACCTAGGCTGTTGGGGGTTAACAAGAAAGGCTATGGGGTTAACAAGGTAGGCAGGATGTAGACGGGGCAGGATGTAGGCGGGGCAGGATATAGGCGGGGCAGGGTTATGTAGACAGAGAATTGACATAACATGATGCAGTTGGCTGATTGAACTAATTGTTTACAGTATTTTAATTACAGCATGATGGAAATGGCTGCACAGCAATATTTCAGCTTACATGTATATTTAAAGTGCTGACATGATTATATTAAGGTGTTTCCGCACTGAGCAAAGGCAAACCGGATCGATCCTCATCGTGGCCAATGAATTTAATCAGCAAATAGGTATTCGCTGATTAAATTCAATCCGGTTTGCCTTTGCTAGTGCGGAAATGCCTTTTATAGTAAGTCTGATTCCCTCTTGTGCAGCAAATCAATCTGATAATTGTGTAGAGTAAAACAAATGATCTGTTTTCACTACCTTACATGATGAAAATCCAAGGGGGAAGGGTGGTTAAAGGTTAAAGGATGTCTGGCATCAAAGGGTTAAAGTTGCTATTGTGCAGGAACATGACGATGCAAGAGCACAGCACATTCAGGAGAGGACCACTCTGTCCACACAGCTGAAGGTATGCATTTGGTGATGGTCCTCCTAACCATATAGATGGCTTCACGTTCCCTCAAACAGGAGAAAGATGTAGAACTCAAGTCTCTTAAACAGAAGGTGACCCCCTCCCCCCCTTACCCATTTCCTCCTCTTCCTACTACTTACCTTCCACTGCCCCCCCCCCCCCCCCCCCCCCCCCCCCCTCCCTCCAGTTGGCTGACCTTGGCGGTAGTTCAGGCAGAACAGATCTTGAAGCCAGGCTGCGTGAAGTCACTGAGACCCTGATACAGAAGCAGACGTTGCTGGAAACGTTGGGGGCAGAGAAGAACTCCATGCAAGTGCAATTGAGCAGATTGAAGGTGACTATTGGTCTAGGACATCCATCAGATCCTCACCACTTCTCCCTCCTCTGCTCCCCTCCCCTCCTCCCCTCCTCTGCTCCCCTACCTCCTCCCCCTCCCCTCCTCCCCTCCTCTGCTCCCCTCCCCCCCCCCCTCCCCTCTTATTTCCCCTCACTGCAGCTTCAGCTCTCAGATACACAACAATATCGTCCACAACAACAACCACCACAGCTGGCTGTCAGTGGACTTGAGGGCAGTGATGGTACGTGAGTGGGGGTGCGTGAGTGATGGTCTGTGAGTGATGGTGCATGAGTGATGGTGTGTGAGTGATGGTGTGTGAGTGATGGTGTGTGAGTGATGGTACGTGAGTGATGGTGCATGAATGGGGTGTGTGAGTGATGGTGTGAGTGATGGTGCATGAATGGGTGTGTGAGTGATGGTACATGAATGTGGCCCGTATACAAAAAGGGGTTTGAAAAGTAACACTCACATTGAAATATGTGGCTAATTATAAATTCAGTACCTTATAACTTTATGATGGATAGCCCAATTTTGGATGTGTAATGACCATTCTTAGGCAGTTCACCAATTATTTTTAGAAACTTGAAAACTTGAAAAACTACCCAGAAGGGTGATTTTGCTGGTACATATATACCTGCATAGTAGAGTAAATATATATATATATATATATTGTGTGTGTGTGTGTGTGTGTGTGTGTGTGTGTGTGTGTGTGTGTGTGTGTGTGTGTGTGTGTGTGTGTGTGTGTGTGTGTGTGTGTGTGTGTGTGTGTGTGTGTGTGTGTGTGTGTGTGTGTGTGTGTGTGTGTGTGTGTGTGTGTGTGTGTGTGTGTGTGTGCAGGCTGTGGTTGGTTGGGTTAATGTTTGCCTTTCTGTGTGTTTTGAGAGGTGTCCACTCATCAGATGTTTCACCCCTTTACAGCTGGTGCTTCAGTTAGATCGATTTCCTCCGTTATACCACAAAACCTCAACAGAGTTAGGAAGGCTGCAAACACTGTGGACCGACTAAGGTTTACTTGTTGCCTAGAAACCAATGTGCATTAATCAGAAAGTTGATTGATCTTTGTCTCCTCACCCTTTATAGTATTCGGCTAGGTACACTCTTGAGACGGTACCCACAGTTTCGTCTGTTTGTTCTTCTGTACATGGTAAGCTGTCCCTTCCATCAGTAGTCTTCCCTCTAGTCTTCTGATCTCCCTCCTGACCCAGCTTCTCCTCCACCTCTGGGTGATGGTAGTTCTGCTCACTTACAAGCCCGAGATCCATCCCCACGACATGTAAACTGCTAACCAGAGAAGATGACTGCATAGGAACAGTTTGTTGTTCATCATTTCCCCACCCCCTCTCCTTCCACCATGTGTCCCCGCCCCCTCTCCTTCCATCATGATCTATCAATGACACACACACTACATGGTAGTGTGTTCTTTGTTGTGTGAAATTTTTATTTGAATCAACACTGGCTTAAAATATCAAATGTCTGCAGAAGATCAAAAAAATTTAAAAATAGATCTAACAAAATGTGACCATTACTGGTTTACAAATGCATCCCACTGTGATGATGTCACTAGCTCAAGGTCATCGCAATCGTAGCTACTGTTCTCCTCCTCCTCCTCCCTGTGCTCATGGCCGCCACTCTTGTTCTCATCTGGCCTGTGGTCACTGGGCTCCAATGTCTCTCCTTCACCTAGAAGGATGTCCCAGATATCAAACTTACTCCCACCAGTAGTCAAGGTCATCGCTGATACAGCGTCAGGGTTGATAGTTGGAGCTTGTGCACAAGGCACCGTTTTGTCCTCAACAAGGTTATGGATAAAGGGCACCTGTGTGCTTTTCGCTTCCTGCTCCATGTCAAGAAATGAGTCCATCTCACTGGAAGAGATGCAAAACTGTTCAACTGTGAAAGAGTCCACACTCTGATGAGGTAAGGGGTGACTTTCACCCACACTCTGATGAGGTAAGGGGTGACTTTCACCCACACTCTGATGAGGTGAGGGGTGATGTTCACCCACACTCTGATGAGGTGAGGGGTGACTTTGACCCACACTCTGATGAGGTGAGGGGTGACTTTGACCCACACTCTGATGAGGTGAGGGGTGATGTTCACCCACACTCTGATGAGGTGAGGGGTGATGTTTACCCACACCCTGATGCGAGAGGTGACTTTCATCCACACCCTGATAAGATGAGGGGTGACTTCCACCCACACCGTGATGAGGTGAGGGGTGACTTTCATCCATTTCCTCAAGAAAGGACTTCATCTCTTCTGCAGACATGTTCAGCATGTCATCCTGTATTGTAGGTGTGGCTATGTCAGTACTGCCACGTCCCTCAGCCACGCCCCACTCATGTTCCAAGGCATCTAATGCCTCAACAGGGATCCCATATTCATCAGGACTGCCAAACAGGTTCTGCTCTTGGTCTGATTTCTGTCCCTTGACCCTCTGATCTCTCAGGTCCCCACAACCCCTCTGATCCCCACGATCCTTCCTGTACACGAGACTATCATCAGACAAGGTGTCCTTCTGTATCCCTGGTGACTGGTCCCACTCATCATCAGTGCCATCACTGAAGATGGCTTCAAGTTCAATTTCACTCAAACCCTCCAAAAAATTATCGTTGCCATGGCACCCAGGATTTTCATAGTCGGGACCACTTGCTTGCTGGTAGTGGACGGGGTTAACGTCAGCAGGAATAGGACGCTCTGTGGAACAATTGAGAGGGTAGATTACAGTGCGATGATAGTGTAGGTGTGGCCTCAGTACCCTCAGACCTATAGTTCACTCTTCGGCAGTCTGGATCGTAACACTTCTGGTAAAAAACACCGACGGAGAGATCAACCACAATCCTGGGGCCAAATATATATACATTTATGAGGTATCACAGGTTGCTAGGTAACACAAACATTATATTATTGCTCTTGTGTTCTCTTTGGATGTTACCGCACCACCTGTTGTCCTTAATGTCGTAAACAATGACCCTTCCTGGGAAAGAGAGGAAAGAGAGATGCACAATCAAAGCTGCAATAACACACACAAACACAAGCACACACACAAGCACACACACACACACACACACACACTCGGCCCACCCTGGGGAAAGAATGTCCACCTTCTGATGCTCCCTGCTCTCCCTCTTCCCCTGCTGACCTCCCCAGCGATGAAGAGATCCAATGTGGGGTAAGGAGATGGTCCGTTTTCATTGTGGGTGTGAGTGGAGGTGACTATGCCATCAACTTCAGATCGGTGAGGGGTGGAAGTGGTGGGCGTGGCCAAGCATACAGGGCTGGATGGAAATGATAGCAATTCTGTGTGCTTCTCGAATCTTTGGACCAGATGTAAGTGCACACACACACACACCACACACACACATACACACACACACACACACACACACGCACACACACACACACACACGCACACACACACACACGCACACACGAAGCTGAGGCCAAGCGTAAGTTAGAGGGAGGAAGGGGCTGCACCTTGTATTGCAGATCAGTGAGTCCAGCAAGGTGTTGAATGTCTGACTTCTCCTACGCTTTTCATGGTCCACTCCATATGCACTCTGCATACATACGAACACACACAGCAGCCATTATCACCACCAAGAACAGAAAGACTGAAATAACTACACACACAACACATGCAGCTGCTGCACTAACTTTAAATTTGTTTTCCTTGGCGACAACAAGAGGAACATTTTTCCCAAGCTTTGAAGAAAGGTAAAGCCGGAAGTTCCTGTTTCTAGTATACACAGCTGTGGGGGTTAATTGGTGGATGACTAGCGGTGAGTACAGGAGAGGGAGGAGGGAGGGAGAGGAGAGGAAAAGGAAAGGGAGGAGGGAGGGAGGAGAGAGGAGAGGGAGAGTGAAAGGAGATAAGAAGAGCACCTTCATCACAAATGAGAATGTCCTTTCCAGTGTCAGTTTTGAGAAACAGTGACAGAAGATGTTCATCTATTGGGCATGAGAAGCAAGGCTTACCCAGTACCACAGCTAACTCTCCTTACGCACACGTTGGGACACGACACAGAGGGTGCCTGCACTTAGTGACGCAAGCAAACTTATGTTTGTACGCCAAGCCGTTAGGACCACCGCATCCTTTTAACCACCTCAGCTCATCGCAGATACTAGTAACAAAACTTCCTGTTATGTAACCATGGAGATAATGTGGCCAAGGTGATAGTAGCCAAGGAGATAGATGGGATGAGAGAGGAGTTTGATTATTAATACCTGTACAACCAAAAAAAAACTTACCAGCCTGACTATTTGAACGAAATACGGCATTAGGCATATGAAATACCAGGTGCTTTGAAAACTTCTCTGGTGTACTTGAGTCAAGGATGAGGATGTGGGTGTGGTCACAGCATAACCTGTATTTGATGTGTAGCTGTCCACACACGTACTGCATCACCGAAACATTTCACACCAGAGGTGGCAAGGTAATGTGATGTAGGCAGACCTGTATGAAGGTTTCGAGGGCCTTGTCACCGTTGACAAGAAGGTTATACTCCTTAAGGTACTCCAGATCAAAGTAAAGATGGCAGGCTGCCCCTGTGTGTGTGTGTGTGTGTGTGTGTGTGTGTGTGTGTGTGTGTGTGTGTGTGTGTGCGTGCATTAAAAAGACAGTGTGTGCATTAATTAGGAGTCCATAAATGTGACAGAGAGGAAATGTGTAGTGTGTGTGTGTGCCAGTTGCAGAAGGAAATTGAATTGTTACTTGTTGACTGTATAACTCATCCACATGCATCATGTGCACCGCATGCACGGAGGTGTGTGTGTGATGCTACGTGGTAAGGGAGGAACGTATGTCAACTCACCTTCAGTGATGACCTCATAGAAATGCCTTGGCAACTTAGTTGATCTGGCAAAAAAAAGACATATCATCCCAGGATAACACAACGCCAAACCCACATACTGAAGCTCCATGCAACAGCCCTAGGGGTTTGGAGGGTCCCCAGTATGTAGGGGTTTGGAGGGTCCCCAGTATGTATGGGTTTGGAGGGTCCCCAGTATGTATGGGTTTGGAGGGTCCCCAGTATGTATGGGTTTGGAGGGTCCCCAGTATGTACGGGTTTGGAGGGTCCCCAGTATGTACGGGTTTGGAGGGTCCCCAGTATGTACGGGTTTGGAGGGTCCCCAATATGTACGGGTTTGGAGGGTCCCCAGTATGTACGGGTTTGGAGGGTCCCCAGTATGTATGGGTTTGGAGGGTCCCCAGTATGTATGGGTTTGGAGGGTCCCCAGTATGTATGGGTTTGGAGGGTCCCCAGTATGTATGGGTTTGGAGGGTCCCCATGGGTTTGGAGGGTCCCCAGTATGTATGGGTTTGGAGGGTCCCCAGTATGTATGGGTTTGGAGGGTCCCCAGTATGTACGGGTTTGGAGGGTCCCCAGTATGTATGGGTTTGGAGGGTCCCCAGTATGTATGGGTTTGGAGGGTCCCCAGTATGTATGGGTTTGGAGGGTCCCCAGTATGTATGGGTTTGGAGGGTCCCCAGTATGTATGGGTTTGGAGGGTCCCCAGTATGTACGGGTTTGGAGGGTCCCCAATATGTATGGGTTTGGAGGGTCCCCAGTATGTATGGGTTTGGAGGGTCCCCAGTATGTACGGGTTTGGAGGGTCCCCAGTATGTATGGGTTTGGAGGGTCCCCAGTATGTATGGGTTTGGAGGGTCCCCAGTATGTATGGGTTTGGAGGGTCCCCAGTATGTACGGGTTTGGAGGGTCCCCAGTATGTACGGGTTTGGAGGGTCCCCAGTATGTACGGGTTTGGAGGGTCCCCAATATGTACGGGTTTGGAGGGTCCCCAGTATGTACGGGTTTGGAGGGTCCCCAGTATGTATGGGTTTGGAGGGTCCCCAGTATGTATGGGTTTGGAGGGTCCCCAGTATGTATGGGTTTGGAGGGTCCCCAGTATGTACGGGTTTGGAGGGTCCCCAGTATGTATGGGTTTGGAGGGTCCCCAGTATGTACGGGTTTGGAGGGTCCCCAATATGTACGGGTTTGGAGGGTCCCCAGTATGTATGGGTTTGGAGGGTCCCCAGTATGTATGGGTTTGGAGGATCCACAATATGTATGGGTTTGGAGGGTCCCCAGTATGTATGGGTTTGGAGGGCCCCCAGTATGTACGGGTTTGGAGGGTCCCCAATATGTATGGGTTTGGAGGGTCCCCAGTATGTACGGGTTTGGAGGGTCCCTAGTATGTACGGGTTTGGAGGGTCCCCAGTATGTATGGGTTTGGAGGGCCCCCAGTATGTACGGGTTTGGAGGGTCCCCAATATGTATGGGTTTGGAGGGTCCCCAGTATGTATGGGTTTGGAGGGTCCCCAATATGTATGGGTTTGGAGGGTCCCCAGTATGTACGGGTTTGGAGGGTCCCCAGTATGTATGGGTTTGGAGGGTCCCCAATATGTATGGGTTTGGAGGGTCCCCAGTATGTACGGGTTTGGAGGGTCCCCAGTATGTACGGGTTTGGAGGGTCCCCAGTATGTAGGGATCAGAAGGATCCCCAGTATGTACGGGTTTGGAGGGTCCCCAGTATGTAGGGATCAGAAGGATCCCCAGTATGTATGGGTTTGGAGGATCCCCAGTATGTACGGGTTCATCCCGTACAAGTATTTCTGTCCAAATTCGTAGTATGTGGTAACCAAGTACTTCCTCTGGCCTTGGCGACCAAACTCTTCCGCTTCGTACGAAAACACCGCGACGTTCTGCAGAATGAAAGGAGTGAGGTGGAGTTATACAGCAGAGGCAGTGCACGTACCTCCCGGCATGCCCTGGCAAAATCAGAGGCCGCCTGCTGTTTGGGAAACACTTTCCACACCGCGGGCTGCGGTGACAGCAGCCTGTTTATGGCGTTTGCACAAGGTGACAGACGTACAACGGGTTCTGAAAGGCTCACCGCCTGCTACACCGCTGGTTCTCCAGTGCGGTGGCGGGAAAAAGATACCGAGGCGGACTTCAAATTATAAAATCCCGGGAAAATTACTTAACAAGAATTATAAATTATGAATGGCTGCTGCTAAAGGTGTAGCCCGTGGCCCCGTAAAAGTAACGGGAACTCTGCGCATGTACGTTGCTGCCGGCAAAGCGAGCCCTTCTCCCCCACTGGGTCCTGCCCTTGGTCAGGTTAGAACGTGCGGGAGTATAAGTTGTGCGACTCGTCTGTCTGACGAGTGTCTTTCGGCTGCACCAGAGGGGCGTGAACATAGGACTATTTTGCAAGGACTTCAACGACAGGACTAAGGACATAAAGGAAGGGGTGCCCATCCCTGTAAGAATGACCATTAACGTGAGTCACTTCACCCACATGGGCAAAAGTAATAATTGGGCGTGGCTGAACGAAGGGTTTGAGTATGCAAGCGTGCGCGAGAATATAACACCATCCATCACTTTCCCCCTTCACATAGTCTGACCGCACCTTCAACTTCACAACAACGTGCCCCCCTATCTCCTACTTCTTAAAGGAGGCAGCTGGTATTGATAGGGGGAGCTCAAAGCCAGGCAAGTGTACCACGATGTACAATGGTGGGTGTGGTCCAATCACCCAATCGAATTGCTCCATAGGAACTGAGGTAGCTGGAAAGGTGTCCCTAAGGCATATTTATGAGATAGCTGTCATAAAGCAGAAGGACCCGGCGTTCGTGCGTGTTCCACTGCAGAGCATCTGCAAGACCATAATCGGCTCGGCAAGAAGCATGGGTATTGAGGTCATAAAATGATAAAATAAAATAAGTAATTTATTTATGTGGTACAAATATATCATGTCCCCCGGGCCCCCTCATTTTTTGGTTGGGTAATTTGACTGCCTGATCTGGTCATGTGAACTTGGAAAATCTAGAGTGAACAGTGTGTGACAAAGGGTGGTGGCTTCAGCCCAGCGATTCTTGGCAGGAGATGTCTGTGAGTTAAAGTTTTCTGAAAACTGCAGCACCTTTTTGAGAAACCTTTGGTGAGGACATTAAAGAGAGGTCAAGGTACACTTTAAGAGGTCAACATACACTTTAATAGGTCAACATACAGAAATCACATTGATACCCACCGGGTGTGACTGCTAACACGGCTGGAGTCCAGAGGGAGCCAGGTGACACTTGCACACACCAGCACCAACACCACTACCATGGCTTGGTGGTAGGTAGCCACACTGGGTGTGGAACACCACCCCACTGCTCTATGCAGATCAGCCCCCAGCACACTGTCAACGTACCTAGAAATCAGTCGGTCATAGTTCGATCTTTGTCTTGCCCTTAGTTCCATCCTCTTGAGTTGTGCAAACCTTTCAGCAGCTGTTGTGGTAACCTGTGCTTGTAATAGGTCAGGTTAAAATGGCCGTTGTCACCCCCCCCCCCCCCCCCCCATGGGTGTGGTCACCTGACAGACAGATTGGCTAGCATTTGCCACTATGCTACGCAGTAGTCCGACCAACTCCAGGTCTGGCCTGGAGACGTACAGCGTGTTGAGGGGCCTCTCCCATAAGTGTGTGATGAGGTCTTGCAAGGGACTTAGGGGTGTCCCCAGAGACAGGCTTGAGGGAGGAAGGATGTAGCCTTTTGAGTATTGGGGAAGCACACACACAAACACAACACACCATGCTCCTAACAGGCAATGAAGGCACACATCATCCTGCTGTCTCCAGGCATGACATAAGTATGAATAAGCACTGTGCAGGACGAAGATATGACAGTGTGTGTCAGCAAAGATGTCTGGTTGGTTTGCTGGGTAACTTTCATTTGCATTGGCGGGGATTTCCCGCCACTGCTGCAGGTTGGTAACCAACTGAAGAAGCTGAGGTACAAAATGGGTAAGGAGAAGGTGTGTAAAGGGTTGGGAGAGGAGGTACGTGTAAGGTGAGGAGGTGGACATATTGCACCCACTCAGCTACCTCTTTCTTTAATAATGAGATGGGATGGAAGAGGGACACATATTGCTCCTTAATGCACAGACACCTGGCAATGACAGCAGGCTGTGAACAGAAAGGCACAAACATTGATTAGACCCAAGGCCATTGTGTGAGAGTTAGGGTACCAAGGTGAGCTCCAATTGGGGTGTGTACTGGGCACAGAAGGTCACTGCCATGCACAGCACATGATTGGCAAACGTCTGCGGTACACTGCTAAAATTCACCTGTTCCAAGTAATGGCCGTTAGCTAGAGCTCTGGCTTCTCTCCAGCACCTTACTTACCTCACCATGGCTGACCTTGGCCCTCAGCTTTGGCCCCTCGGGGTGCACCAGGAGATCTAAAAGCATCTCCTTATATGGGTGCAAGCAGAGCATGTGATGCCACGTGTACGCAGTGTGCATTGAATATAGCTCTGAGGCATAAAGGCAGCATCCACACGACTATGAAGGATTACCAGTTTTTTGGTTCCAATCTCCTCCTTGAGCCGATTGGGTGAACCATCAGGTAAGTGTGCACTCAAGATCTGTAAGGTTACAATCAGCTATAGTGGTACACGTACCAGTTTTATACCTCCACAAACTGACCTCATCAAATGTTGTGTACAAGACAGTTGCCTGGTGTGTGTGTGTGTATGTAGGTGTGCAGGGTGGGTGTGTGTGTAGGTGTGCAGGGGTGGGGGTGTGTGAGATAGCGTTGAACAAGATGTAACACCTCTTACTTCTGCAGTGATGGCTCTTTCTGGACAGCTGTTGACGTAGGCAAAGACTCTCCTAAGGGAATGCTCCAAACAAGGCAGCAACAGTGCCAGGGCATCACCTGATCTGCGGGAGGTTAGGGTGTTTTAAGGCCTGGTGTTTATATCAGGGCACCATATCCCATCTGCAGGGGCTGGATAATGGACCAACCTACCTTTTCTCTTCCACTGCCTTAACTGCTGCTAGCCAGAGTGGCAACATAGAAGGCAAGACAAAATAGGAATGGCTGAACAGGTCCCTCACCACGTCCAGTTCCGATTCTGTAACAGCTGTAGCAAGACACTGTCTGAAGACCATATAAGGTATATAATCAACACCTTGCCTGGAAACAATGCAATGGCATCCTCATTCAGAGACAAATATGGTCTGGGGAGGAGTTTGAATGTAGGCACACCAGTTGTGAAACCCTCCTCCCCAGACCCAGTATGGCTTTTCTTGAACCTCTTCCCCAGGTTTGCAACAAGCACTGGAAGCAAGTGTGCATACCTGCACACACACACACACACACACACACACACACACACACACACACACGAAGGAATATGAGAGGGAGAAGTTGGGTCATCCTCCCCTTCACAGCCGAAAAGGGAAGAGGGGTCACGAGACTAACTCCTTTGGCAGCTCTGATGGCGCCACAAAGCCATGCCAGAGGACATTTCTTAGGTTGAGGCCCAGGGGGTGACCCATGAGGCAGCGTAGGAGGCTTATCTGTGCAGGGTATCGAGAGGTACAGTCGGGAGAGGGGGGGGAACATCTCACCACAGTTGTTCCAAATACGTCCTCAAGTTCCTTAGTGACCAACAAATCTCTAAGCAAGGATGGACACTGGTTAGCTGATGGTGGAAGGTTGTATGGTTTAATAGTGAGTTCAGGCTAAGAGGAAATGTAGCAGTGTTCAGTGCCACTATGATGTGGGGGTGTGACCAAGGGGGTGTGACCAAGGGGGTGTGACCAAGCAGTATGTGTTACCTTTTGAAGCAGAGAGATACACCTTTAAAAAATAAATAAAAAACCAGTGGGTGGGTGGGCCAGTGAGCAGTTATGGTTACACAGAAGTGGACGACACTTACGTCACCTAGTGCTCTCTCAAGGCCAGCACAACAGAGAAGGGAGCTGGTGATGTTTGCACACGGGTCATCCATCAAAAGCAGCTGCACGCAATGTATAAAAAGCTACAGGTATTGGAAGCAGAGGAGGTATTTAATAAACCCATCGCAGCAAAATTACTTCAGGGGAAGCGGTCCAGTTAAAGGCCTCGGGCAAAACCTTTAGCTGCGTCTCCGTATTGAGAAATAGAAGTTTAGCGGAGACGCATTTTGCTAAGGTTCCTAACTGCATAACGCCATCAAAAAACTCATCTTCCGTGGTTATAACAGCTGAGGTGAGGAAACGTAAAAATCCCGTAGATTATTATGGTTAATATGCGCGCACCGGGCAGTGTGACGCCACTCCATTCAATCGTGCAATCGTCTGAAAGGATGTCTGGGCGGGTAGCTAGCCCTGATTGTGGAATGGAGCGGGTCAAAAGGTATGACACGTATGGCGAAAGAGAGGTCTCCGGGATGTGACGCATGTAGCTTGCCGCCTTCTGAGGGTCACCAATGCGCACAACCTCTCTATCACTGCCATTGTTTGTGCCAGGGTGAAGCGTTGATGGCTGTTGAAGAGCTTTGACAAGACAAGAGGATTTAGTTACGTCAGTGTTCTCTGAAATTGCGCTTTTAATGTAAGATATCCGATCAGCGTCCTTGTCACACATACTAATTCCATATTATGCCCTCCCACGCCCACGTACACGTTTTAAAAATTACGCAATGCACAAGAAAAATATTTGACCCTTGCCCCTCAACCCTTGCCCTCTAATTTGCCTTTAAAAATAGTTATTAAATCACGCGTTTCAAACTCGACAGCTAGAGAGAAATGGTGAGGATTTAGCTGCGTTTACTTGCACGGGGCCTGATAAGACAGCCTCTCCTTCCTCCTCCCCCCCCACAGGAGCCGTTAAAAGTATGCATAACAGGCGCTGCTGGCCAAATCGGTTATTCCCTGGTCTATCCCGTGTGCAGTGGAGAGGTCTTTGGCATTGACCAGGTAAACACCGAGAGTTATAGAGTGGAGTAACTGGATACATAACTGTATCATGTATGCTAACTAGTTTTTTTTTTTTTCTTTCCCTCCTTCATTGACAGCCAGTCATCGTCACCCTGCTGGATATCACACCGATGCTTCAAAGTCTGCAGGGAGTCTGTATGGAGCTGCAAGACTGTGCCCTTCCACTACTTAAAGGTAAGAGCACGTGGCAATTAAAGCGCCCTTCTCACCAAACTACCTTTTACGCGTCCAGAGGTGATTCCCACCGACGACCCCGCGGTCGCGTTCAAGGATATCGATGTTGCGTTGCTTGTGGGGGCCATGCCGCGCAAAGACGGCATGGAGAGGAAGGACCTGCTCAAGGCCAATGCAGGCATCTTTGAGGCGCAGGGCAAGGCTCTTAACGAATACGCCAAGAAGTCTGTAAAAGTGAGAATTGAAGGGTTTGTGACCGTACCACGCGCTGACTCTAATTATCTGCATGTGATTGTGTGTGTGTGTGTGTGTGTGTGTGTGTGTGTGTGTGTGTGTGTGTGTGTCAGGTACTAGTGGTTGGTAACCCTGCCAATACCAATGCCCTGGTTGCTGCCAAACTTGCATCCAGCATCCCAGCCGAGAACTTTTCATGTCTGACGCGTTTGGACCACAACCGTGCCCAGGCCCAGGTGTGTGTGGTATCATGATACCTTAATATCAACCATTTCTCTGCCATTTACTCTAATTTCTCCACACCATGCATTCCTCCCCTCTCTTGACTATCTCCTCCTTTACCCTTACCTCCTCCCTCACCCTCATACTTCTCCCTTCCCTCCTCCCAACCTCATACTTCTGCCTTCCCTTCTCTTGACCTTCCCTCCTCCCTCACCCCATCCTTCTCCCTTCCCTCCTCCCTCACCCCCATCCTTCTCCCTCCTCCTCCTCTTGCCTTCCTACATATTTTCAGATTGCAGCGCGTGCAGCAGTAAAACCTAATGCAGTGCGCAATGTGATCATCTGGGGAAACCACTCGTCCACGCAGTTCCCTGACGTTGCTCACGCCACTGTCACCAAACCCTGTGGGCAGAAAAAGCCAGTCTATGAAGCAGTCAACGATGATGCCTGGTTGAAGGGTGATTTCATCAAGGTGTGTTCATTTGACGATGATGTCATGTTGTGTGGACTTGGTCACTTTTTTAAAATTTGTTTGTTGCTGGTAAGTTAGACGGTCCAGCAGCGAGGATCAGCTGTGATTAAGGCTCGCAAGCTGTCGAGTGCTCTGTCTGCTGCTAAGGCCATTTGTGACCACATGCACGACTGGTGGTTTGGAACAGCCGATGTGAGTAACCTGTTGGCCAAGTTTGTGTGGGGATGGAGGGGGAGGAAGAGGAGGAGAGGTCTCTGTTTGGTGGTTTGAGTTATTCTTCCTGTCCAGCTGTTATTGTAAGGGGGATGTTTACTTTTAATAATCAATTTCTTAATCACAGGGTAAGGCATGGTATATGGTAATTCCTGGTACCCCTGTCCATGACTCACTTGTACCAGTACCTTATTTATGTATTACCATTCAGACCATTGCACTTCTCAGAAGTGAATTGATTTGTATTTTTACAGTACAGTGCCCAGGTAACATTAGTGAGTGGGTATTGTGTGCCCAACCTGTCTGAGTTTTAATAAGTACATTCATCTACTTGTTATGGCATGTGGTGTGTGGAACACTTTGACTTTCATGAAGATATCTTTCAGAACCCTCCTAAAGAGCAGTGTTAAAAGCTTTTATGACTGATTAAGGTGCTATTGGAGACTAGTTAATTTACATCCTCTGCTTCAAAACCATAGCATAGTATTATTATGCCCCTCCAATAAAACACTGTCCCTTATGTGTTACCTTGACAACAATTATAATTGTCTCCTAAAATATATAAAGAATGGACAAAATGAGGACAGAATGTATGGGTTAAAAAGTGGGTGTGGAGGGGACTGTTGTGTGCTTGTGGTCCTGCACATCATTGTATTCACTTTGTTCCTCAGGGTGAATGGGTGTCCATGGGAGTCATGTCTGATGGATCCTATGGCATCCCTAAGGGAATCATCTACTCCTTCCCTGTCAGGATTAAGAAGGACCACTCGTGGGAAATTGTGCAAGGCCTGAGCATCAGTGATTTTGCCAGGGAAAAGATGGACGCCACTGCAGCTGAGCTGGTGGAGGAGAGAGACCAAGCCTTCCAGTTTGTGAGCGCTGGGGCCAAGTGACTGTGCAAACTATGAGGACCATGCTTGTAGGGTGTTCTGATCTGGTGTGTACCCAGTTGCTGACCTAGCCTTGCTCAGTTTTAACAAATTAATAGTTTTGGTTGTCAAGTCTTCCATTCCACCCCCCCACCCCCCTTCTTTGCTTAACATATAACTAAGGGAAAGGTTTAGCTTTCCTTGTAATAATCTTAACCTGCATCAATGTGTTGACTAAGAGATTGTGTACAAATGGTGGCATCACATCCTAAACACACCAAACTTGGTATCTGGTATTGGTGCGTTCAGTGCAGCGCTCAGGCTCATTGCTAGCACTTTTCTCGTGTCCAATGGATCTATGACGCCATCGTCCCACAGCCTGGAGCTGGAGAAGTACGGGTGCCCCTCCCTGTCGTACTTTTCCACTATCGGCCGCTTCAGCTCGTTGATGGTCTGCTCTGTGACCTTGTGTCCCTGCTTCTCCAGTTTCTTTGCTTCCAAGGACACCAGTACCCCGGCTGCCTGTTCCCCACCCATCACAGAGATGCGGGCGTTGGGCCACATGTAGAGGAACCTCGGACTGTAGGCCCGCCCACACATGCCGTAGTTACCGGCCCCAAAGCTACCCCCGATGATGACGGTGATCTTGGGGACCTGGGCACAAGCCACGGCGGTCACCATCTTGGCACCGTTCTTAGCAATGCCCCCGTGTTCGGCGTTCTTGCCCACGACAAACCCTGTTGTGTTCTGCAGGAAGATGAGGGGAACCTTCCTCTGGCAGCACAGCTCGATGAAGTGTGTGGCCTTCAAAGCCGACTCTGAGTTCAGGATCCCGTTGTTTGCAACGAATCCAACAGGGTACCCGTGGAGGCGAGCGAATCCAGTCACGAGGGTCGTGCCGTACAGCTCCTTGAACTCGCTGAACTGGCTCCCGTCCACAAGTCTGGCAATAACCTCACGAACGTCGTAGAACTGTTTCATGTTGGCCGGAACGATCCCGTACAGGTCCTCCGCCGGGAACAGCGGGTCCTGCGGCCTCTCGGTGGTGACTGTCGACGGTTTCTTGTAGTTGAGGTTCCTGATGCACCTCCTCGCCAGGGAGATGGCGTGGTTGTCGTTGGCGGCGTAGTGGTCGGCCACCCCCGATATCCTGCAGTGGACGTCCGCGCCGCCCAGGTCTTCGGCGGTGATGGACTCGTTGGTGGCTGCCTTGACCAGCGGGGGGCCGGCGAGGAATATGGTGCCCTGCTGCTTCACAATGACGCTCTCGTCGGCCATGGCAGGCACGTAGGCCCCACCTGCCGTGCAGGAACCGAGGACTACCGCTATCTGTGGGATGCGGAGCGACGACATCTGTGCCTGGTTGTAGAAGATGCGACCAAAATGGTCGCGGTCAGGGAACACCTCCTTCTGATGCAAGAGCATGGCTCCGCCCGAGTCTACCAGGTAGACACAGGGAAGGCGGTTCTCGAGCGCGATCTCCTGCGCACGTACGTGCTTCTTCACCGTGATGGGGAAATAGGTGCCACCCTTGACGGTGGCGTCGTTCGCTACCACCAAGCACTCGACACCCGCCACCCGGCCCACGCCCGTTATTATCCCCCCCGCGGGAACCTCTTCTTCCTTTCCATCTTCGTCGGTGTAAAGCTGGTGGCCTGCAAGCTGAGAGAATTCGAGAAACGGAGAGCCGGGATCCAGGAGGAGGTTAATCCTCTCACGCGGCAGGAGCTTACCCTGTCGGGTGTGGCGCTCCCTGTCGGCCGGCCGCCCACCGAGTTCTATCCGGGATACTTGAGACTTCAAGTCGCCGACAATCAACTTCATTTGCTCAATATTCCTTCTTACTTCATCTCTCAGTTCCAGTGAGGACCCTATCGTACTTGCTCTTTCTTCGCCATGGTAAAACCTGAGCTGAGTAGACCGTGGCAAGGGACAGAATACACCCCACCGTTTAAATGCCGTTCTGAGCATTCCTTCCCCTAAAAATCAAATTCACCATTATTAAAACAATTTTTATTATTGTTATTTTTACTTCCGCAGTGTGCAGCAGTCGCCGGAGGAATGTCAGAAAACGACAAGGTGGACGGACCATATGCGGAAGAAAACGGCTCGAATTTACCCCTGCGGCCCCCGCGAATGTTGACAAGATGGAGCGAGCCCTGTACATATCGTTGCTACAGCTAGCAAGAAGAATGCTACGGGTTACTACCAACCTTGAGCCCGCCACGCAATCTAAACTACTCACACGCCACTTCCTACTTGATCATATGTGTGCCCTTGTAATTCCATGGACATATTTTCATGAAATAGCGACCCGTGGTGAGTGTTATAGCTGTCGTTGGAAATTTCCTATTGTTCCTGATGGCACTTGCCCCGAGCCATTTTGAATTGAGTTGCCATTACCGCTCACGATTATGGACGGCTACTTCCGCATACGGGGTGGCGTACTAGGTATTCCGCGCCACCTGTCTCCTTTGTAGTTCGTAAAGCGGGTAGCCTGCCGCCTCCCACTGTAAGTTCAAAAAAAAAAAAAAAGAATCCGCCCATTAGTGGTAACCAGCTGCGCGGGTGGGGTCGAGCATTGAACGAAAGTGTGATCCGACGTATCTTTGAATACCGGGTAAGCTTGTCACTAGCCGTCGGATGGCTTTTCGTGTAAAAGCCACAGGTAGCGTATTTTTGTACAAAGTGTGGCGAGGAAACCAGAGCAGTAGTTTTCAGCGGCTGCTGGTTGGAAATTTTGTCTTCTTTTTTTTCCAGGCGTGTTTCCCGCTAAGCAGGCGTAGTATTTCGCTAAGCGGTCCGCAAACAAAGCGTCTTCATGGCTGGAGCGAGTATGGAGGCAATTCAGGGAGTCGCGCTCCCGTTGCACATACAGAAACTGGACCAGTCTTTGAACTTGGACAGGGTCTTAAAGCAGGTGGAAAACGTATTCAGCGACCTGCTGTGCCCCGACGAAGATGGGTGAGTCCTCGAGTTCCTACACTGAATCGACGCCACTAGCGGGCTATTCCCTTTACCGACGCTATAGGAGCGACATGGACGAGGTAGTGAACGAAGGCATGTCTGTGCAGCCTGTTAAACGGCTGGTGCCGGAGTCTTGTATCTACAACTTCAAGAACGTCACAGAAGAGCGGACATGGATACAGGTTAGTAGCCTAACGCGCCTATACCTGTGGCATTTCCTCCACCCTCGAATACTATTCCCCCCTCTCTCCACCACTCTCTACCTCCCTGCCCCCCCCCCCCCTGTCTCACTCCCTTCTCCCTCTCCCATACATACACATCTTACTCGCACACTCTTCATATGTGACCATCAGGACCTCCTCCTTGAGGAGAATGATAGCCGTGACCTGGAGCTGAGTGAGGAAGAACAACTTCAAATCATGCTAAAGCTTCACCACAGGTGGTGTAAGAGATGGCGCAAAAGGCTCAAGGAGCATCCTAAGGTAGCCCATCTTGCAGACTAACACACACACACACACACACACTATCTTTCTCACTTCCTTTTCCACATGTGGGGGTTGCAGTTGCGCAAGTTTCAGTACATGGCAGTTGGCCTCCTCTCTTCATATGATCCCTATCTTGACAACTTGAACAAGCTTAGCAGTGAGTTGAGCGACGGGACATGCCATGGACTGCTGGAGCTGGGTGACCAGGTATGTGTGTGTGTGTGTGGGGGGGGGGGGACTCCCTCAAGAAGGAAGGGTTCAGGGCTGTGTGCAGGCTGGTTTTTTAACAGCATGTGTGTTGTGGGGAGGGGGATGTCTAAGTGTTGTGGGGAGGGGGATGTCTCTAAGTGTTGTGGGGAGGGGGATGTCTCTAAGTGTTCTGGGGAGGGAGATGTCTCTGAGTGTTGGGAGGTCTCTGCTTTAAGTTAAAGTTTTCACAGCTTTTATGTACTGTCTGCCATGTTTTGACATAAATGAGAACTGTTTACACCAGGTTGATGGCGACGTGCAGAAAGCAAATCTTGAAGAGAAGGAGAAGTACAGGCAAAGGCTGTGGGCCTTCATAGCTAAGAGAGAGGTACCCAAGGTAAGCCACTGGACCCTCCACTGCCACGCGCATTTGAGTGACATTCTTGTTCTTAAACAGATGGCCAAACAGTTCAGTACTGCTAGACACACCGTCATGGCCAATGCAAAAAGGGTGAGGGCTTGTTCAGGCTTGCCTCAATTCATTTTGTGCCCCTGACCACACATATGGCTTGCCAGTTTAAAGGGTACAATGGCAGCTGTTACCCGTTAATGAGATGCTAATCACAATTGTTGTAGCTAGCATGAACTCAAATTGGTGCGCTTTAATTGGAAACAGTGTGGTCAGCGTTTTCCCTCTCATTAACCATGTTAGGTTGCACAGTTGTGCCAGAGGGAAGTGAAGAAGACTGCACAGAAGTCCCAGAGGGCCTGCAAGGATGTGAGCCTACAGCCCAGAGTCAGGAGGCTGATGAAGGAAGCCATGATCTACTGGAAGAGGTATGAGAGGATTGAGAAGGAACAAAGGAAGAAGGCAGAGAAGGAGGCACTGGAACAGAGGAAGCTGGATGATGAAATGAGAGAGGTAGATGTCTGTGTGTGTGTGTGTGTGTTGCTATTGTTTTCCCTTTTACTGGCTTCTGTGCCCATTTTGTGATAAGGCCAAACGTCAACAGCGAAAGCTAAACTTCCTGATCACACAGACAGAACTTTATGCCCACTTCATGGCTAAAAAACTCACTGGTATGTCTCCTCTCTCCTCCTCCCCCTTCTCCTCTCTCCTCCCCCTTCTCCTCTTCCTCATCACCCTTCTCTTCATCCTTCCTTCCTCATCACCCATCTCCTCCTCCACCTCCCCCTCCTCATCACCCTCCCCCTCCTCATCACCCTCTCATCACCCTCCTCTCATCACCCTCCTCCCCTCATCACCCTCCTCATCACCCTCCCCTCCTCATCACCCTCCTCCCCTCCTCATCACCCTCCTCCCCCTCCTCATCACCCTCCTTCCCCTCCTCATCACCCTCCTCCCCCTCCTCATCACCCTCCTCCCCCTCCTCATCACCCTCCTCCCCCTCCTCATCACTCTCCTTCCCCTCCTCATCACCCTCCTCCCCTCCTCATCACCCTCATCACCCTCCTCATCACCCTTCTCCTCAGCCCCTGCTTAATATAGTGTTGTATGGTGACCCTGAGTTCACACAAAACAGGTGAAACAGATGCTTCTAAGCAGATCCTTGAAAAGTTGGATGATGGTCCTCTCCAGAGGGAGGTGCGGCCTGGGGTGTTTGTGAACCTGGAGCAGCCAGATGATTACAGCAGCAGCAAGATGAAGGAGCAGGCTCTGGTTAACGTCAAGTTGGCCATTGAAAGGCATGAGGTCAACCATAAATCCTTTTCTGGCAAGGCAGATGAGGACCAAGTCATGGAGGAGGAAGCAGGGGAGGAGTCACAGGAAACTGACCTCCAACAATCATGTTAGTTGGGGGAACCCTTACAAGGATGAATCTGATAGCATTTCTTCTTCCCCAAAGTTGACAGAAACTACAGTCTGGCTAACCCATTTTTAAGCTCTGACAAAGAGTTGCCACAGCCCAACATGTTCAAGGGTTACCTCAAGGCTTACCAGCTCAAGGGAATGAACTGGTTGGCCAATCTCTATGACCAGGGTATAAACGGTATACTGGCAGATGAAATGGGACTGGGCAAGACTGTGCAGAGTATAGCCTTCATGGCTCATCTGGCTGAGGTGGGCAGTGGTGTGTGTGGCAGCTCCCCCCCCCCTCTGCTCTTTAAACCCTTAGGATATGTGCCATATTTCTCTCCTCTGTCTCTCTCTCACTCACTCTCACTCTGTCTCTCTCTCTCTCTCTCTCTCT
>OY811987.1:681200-850642 GCA_963681505.1 Eunapius fragilis | reverse complement strand
TACTTGGGGACCTTTTTTGATCATATCACCAGCATCAACCCTGCACAACTGGCAGCAGGAGTGTACACGTTTCGTGTCCCGCTTTAAGGTTGCAAGGAGGAGGGAGGAGGGGGCTGTTAGCGTATTACATCATGCTGATGCCCTGTGTATAACTCTGTTAAGTGGGATTGGGGGGGAGGGGGGGTCCATAATGCGTTAGTTACTTTATGTGAAGAGCCTCAAGGAGTTATATATATTGCTGTTGCAACAATGCCTTGAGTGTTGCTAATCTTTGCAGACACTGCCCTACTGGGGAAGTCCCCAAGAGAGGAAAGTCATTAGGAAGTATTGGAACCAGGTTTGCGCGTACTATGCATTGGCAAGTGAGTATAATCTTCAGTGGTCTCTAATTAGAAACTTCTATACAAGGAGGATGCACCTTTTCATGTCCTTATCACTAGTTACCAGCTGGTTAGTTTGATGGGATTGTGTTGGCTATGAAATCATCTATGGTGGGTGGGATCAGGTGGTGCAAGACTTCAAGTACTTTCAGCGGATTAAGTGGCAGTATATGATACTGGATGAAGCCCAAGCAATTAAGAGTAGCACAAGGTGTGTGTGTGTGTGTGTGTGTGTGTGTGTGTGTGTGTGCTGTGTGTTGTGTGTGTGTGTGGGTGTGTGCATCTGTGTGTGTGGGTGTGTGCATCTGTGTGCGCAGTGGTGGGTGTGTTTCTGGAAACGAATCTATTTTAATGGCACCTTTGTTCCCCCTGAAGTGTGAGGTGGAAGATGCTCCTGAGCTTCAACTGCAGGAACCGCCTCCTGTTGACGGGCACACCCATCCAGAACACAATGCAAGAAGTGAGGGGGGGAATGTCCTATGGACTGTCTGGACATCACCTGACCATGAATTGCCATTATCCCATTAGCTCTGGGCACTGCTGCACTTCATAATGCCCTCCATGTTTGACTCCCATGAGGAGTTCAATGAATGGTTTTCGAAGGACATTGAGAGTCATGCAGAGAAGAAGAGTATCCTAGATGAGAGTAGGTTATGCTGACCTTCCTGTGTATGCTGGCTCTTCACTTTCGCTTTCAACCACAGATCAGCTGTCACGTCTCCACAAGATTCTGAAACCCTTCATGTTGAGAAGGGTGAAGAAAGACGTGGAGCACGAAATGGCTGAGAAGGTTAGGGCAAAGCTGTGAGGGGTAGAGATGATGCTTTTCATGGCTCTTTCTTGTTAGATCGAGGTCCATCTCACTTGCAATCTCTCCATGAGGCAGAAGAGGTTGTACCATGGCCTCCGACAGAGGATATCCATTGAGGACCTTCTCCACTCTGCCACCACACAGTCTACCTCAAAGGACTCCACCTCCCACCTTCTCAACCTGGTTATGCAGTTCAGAAAGGTGAGGGGGGGGGATTGTGGTGCCTTTTGTTTTCCATTATTGAGTGTGGGGTATCACTATGTTAGGTGTGCAACCATCCTGACCTGTTTGAGAGGAGAGATGTGAAGTCTCCGATACTTGTATCCACTGAAGAGCTGTCCATACCCAGGATCATGTACTACAGCCTTGTGATGGGGTTCCATAGGTTGAACAAGTAAGGGTTTGAAGTACCCTGTACTGGGTGTTTTGAAGTGCCAGTCTTTAATTCCTTCTTTTCAGGCTGCTGACTGAAGGGATAGGTGTTCACACACCCTTAAATATCCACCGATCCAGCACCACTACAGGGAATGAGAGTGATGGTATGCAGCCTGCAACTGCAGCTTAAACCTGGTTGTTATGGGGACTCCTTTTGTTCCTCACAGGCTGTTGGTCCTTCCTGAGACTTTCTGACTTATCCTTGAGGGAGGCTTCAACAATAATGATTGGCTCACTGACAGCTAGGTATGCGTGTTGTTGGTGTGGTAAACAGACTCCAACTCCTCAACACACACACACACACACACACACACACACACACACACACACACACACACACACACACACACACACACACAGGCTATCTGTAGTTCTTCAGATGGTAGAAAGAGTGCATCTTCTGTATTGGGAGAGACACTGGCATTCTGCCTCTTCAAAATCGAGGTGAGCCACCCATCACACTGTGTGTACTCCCTTGTCACTGCTGGATTGGGTCTGCAGGCGCTCCAATACTTGCCTCCTACTATGGCCCAGCTTCAGGATGTCCTACCCATCCATCAGTTGCAGCGAACTTTTGAAGGACCTTGTGTTTGCTGGCCACACCCGCAACGTCTACGGTCATTGCACCCATCGGATCCTTCCCATGAAGACATCGGCTGCTTCCAGTGATCTGGGCATCCAGCAAGACGGTGTCACCACCCTTGGGGCATCCAGAAACCACAGTGTGCTGCCGTCCAGTGCTAGCAAGGGGTGTGCATCAAATAGAATGGATTTAATTGGTGTTGCAAATGGCACCAGTGACGAGGTGTCAAAGGATATGGTGGAGGTGGAGCGTCATTGCATGCCCACCGCTGTTCCAGACTTTCTGATAACTTACATACCAAAAGTATGTGTGTGTGGGGGGGGGTGTGCATGGGCTGCTGTATGTGGGTATGTGTGTGGAAGTGTGTATGTATGTGTGCTTGTATGTGTGGGTGTGCTGCTGTACATGTGTGGGGGGGACAGCTGTAAGCACGCGCTTACTTCCACTTGTCTCCACAGGTCCATACTGTACCTCTTCCTCTGTACTGTTCCGACAGAGCAGCTGCCTTCCTTTACCAGGAGTGGCAGTCTGGTGGTCCTCCTGAACTCAAGCTCCTCCTTCAGCACGGCCTGGGCACCAGCCCTCCTCCTCCCCCCCCTCTTGGGCGCCCCCTGCTGCCTAGCTTGCTCTACAAGCCCCCTGGAGGCTTGGAAGGTGCCTATCCACCCAATGGATGGTCCCACATCTACATACCAGGTTGGGGAACTTACAAGCCATTGATGTGTGCTATGTGGTAAAATTGGTCCCTGTTTATTTTGCCCTGCAGATAAGGAGAATATGATTCATGACAGTGGTAAGATGGCTGTCCTTGACAAGCTGCTTACTCAGCTCAAGATGGAGGGACACAGGGTGCTCATATACTCCCAGATGACGCGCATGATTGACCTCCTGGAGGAGGTGATGTGCTACAGGCGATACAAGTACATCAGGTTGGACGGGTCCTCCAAGATATCTGATCGCAGGGACATGGTGGATGACTTCCAAAAGAAGTAAGTGTGTGCACCTTTTTTTCCAAAGGTTTGCGGGCATTTCATTCATGGCTGAACCACACACACAGATCTGATATCTTTGTGTTTTTACTGAGCACGAGAGCTGGTGGATTGGGAATCAATCTGACAGCTGCAGATACAGTAAGGAGCAGTGTACCACTGTGTGTGTGTGTGTGGATGACATTAAGCTCTTGGGTTATGATCTGTAGGTGATCTTCTATGATAGTGACTGGAATCCTACTGTGGACCAGCAGGTATGAGGAAGTGAGAGGGAATGCATGCATGGTTGTAGCTGTTTGTGTTTGTGTGTGTGCTTTGTGTGTGTGCTTTGTGTGTGTGCTTTGTATGTGTTTGTGTGTGCTTTGTGTGTGTTTGTGTGTGCTTTTGTGACCAATGCATGTTTTGTACCCTTGTCACACAGGCAATGGACAGGGCTCACAGACTTGGTCAGACTAAACAGGTCACTGTGTACAGACTGATGGTCAAAGGCTCCATTGAGGAGAGGATACTTCAGAGAGCCAGGGAAAAGAGTGAGGTAAGGGACTATTGTGGTGGGGGTCTATAGGTGTGTCTGTGGTCATCACCATGACTTGTGTGGTCCATCAGATTCAGAAGATGGTTATCTCAGGTGGGGATTTTAAACCAGATACATTGAAACCAAAGGAAGTGGTGTCTTTGTTACTTGATGATGAGGAGATGGAAACGAGATGTAAGTGGTATCAACAGGGTTGGATATCAACAGAGATGGGTTTCAACAGGGATGGGTATCAACAGTGATGGATATCAACAGAAATGGGTATCAACAGTGATGGGTAGGGATGGATCACTGTAAAAAGGGTTGTTATATGTATGGAGACGTTATACGCAATATTGTATATAATGTCTCCACATACACACCGTTATACATATGTTATACGCTGCTAATTAATGTTATACACAGGGTATATAAACCCTTTTTACACAGAGGATATCAACAGGGATGGATATCAACAGGGATGGGCATCAACAGGGATGGATATCAACAGGGATGGGTATCAATGGGTGAGGTTGATGCCCTCTGCTCAATAGAGATGTTCAATGCTTACTTCATCTTATGATGGGTTGAACAGTCAAATAGTATGGCCTCTCATAGAAATTGTTTTGTTTTTTTTTAATGGGTGAAGTGAAATACCACATGTTTGTTTGTACACACATGGGCAAACTTTCTAGTTTTGTTTTCTAAGTTGCCACACACAAACAAACAACAAAAAAAAATTAAAAATGTTTTTCTCTAATTAATCATCTATCCATAGTTCTAGCCAAGCAGGCAGAGAGGAAGGCCCAAGAAGTGGATGAGGTCACCAGGGGCAAGAAACGCAAGGGCCGCAAGGACAGCGAGGTGTTTGCAAAGACCATCAGTTTTGGTACGGCTTCCCCCCTGCTCAGTCGACCAACCAGCACCGTCTCCTCGTTCACCAGCGAGGTGAACGGAGACGCAAGTGAAATGGGCGACATGGCTGAAAGTATGGACGGTGCCGACCCCTCTGTGGACGACGTCTCAAAGTCATCAGGAGCACGTCCTCACAAGAAGGCCAAGGTGTTGGCCCCGCTTGGCGGCAGGGGTAAGATGGTGAAAAAACGGATGAGTGGGTCCAGAAGTGCGGCCGCCTCGGCTGGGGCAATGGCCGGCGCCCTGGCCGCCAACAATGCTGCCTATGCTGTGTACGGCCTGCCTGCTTGTTACATGCCACCACCAGTTCAGCCGGGTGGAGTGGCTGGTTACCCTTGTCTTGCAATTTCCAGCCCTCTCCCTACCATTTCTGTCACACCTTCATCGCATAAGGATGTCAAAGAACTCATTAGAGACGAAAGCTGCAACGGAGACTATTAGACTTTAATAATTATGCTTTTTTTTTTTTGTTGCCGTTTTTTGGTTTTTTTTTTTTTCCCCGCATGTGAGTCTGGGAACCCGATGCCAAAAATGGAAGACTACTATAAAGTCCTTTGTGTGTCGCGGAATGCAGGAGCGGGGGAGATACGAAAGAGCTATCAGTGTTTAACGAAGCGGGTAGGGTAGGGGTTCACCGTGCCGCGTTATGTGTTTATCAGGAATGGCGGTGACGTAGCTTCATCCTGACAAACACGACGAGCGACTATCGGCGATCGAAAGAGAGGCAGCAATCCAACAATTTTACGAAGTCAGCAAGGCCTACAGCGTTCTTTCCGACGCGAGTCTTCGGCATGAGTACGACGTCAAATTGAAAGGTTTTTAATAAGGATGTGACGATTTTTAAAACATGATCTGGGAAATCTCTGTGTTTTTGTTGATAGCTTTCGAACTGTCTCAGCAATGGCCAATTAGCGAAGTTGTTGAGTTGGACCAGATGGACTACAATGGACAAGAAGGACTTTATTCCCTATCATGTCGCTGTGGGGAATCCTACCAAGTCACAGCAGAGGACCTAACACTAGGTGTGACCGTTGTCTGCTGCTCAGGGTGTAGTCTGTGCATCAAGGTAGTGGGCTTATCAGACGTCGTACCATCATCGTTTGCAATGGAAAATAGCTGACACACCCTTGGCCATAGCAATGTGATGTTACTTGAAGGTGGGTTTGGTGATGGGTCATTACTCTTCAGCCATTGTGTATGTGTGTTGTAATTGATATTGATATATTTCCTCCATGGGACCAGGATATGGTGTGTTATAAAATCACATATGTGTATATGCATACACAACAGTGCTATAAAAAGGAATGGGTACCAGCTATGACCAGAGGTCGTGTGCTAAAATAGCACACACACACACTACAGCAGGTCTAAGCTCAGCTGCTCAGGTCAAGTGAGAGCGCTAGGACGTGGTTTGTGCCACACTGAACCCTGTTCACCTTCGGCGGTGCTGGCGAGATCTCCATGGGAACACTCATGGCTGTGCATTCTCCCAGTCCCAACCTCCCGTATTCTGCTCCGCCAAAGCTCCACAGGCCTCCTTTGTCGTCGAGGACTACTGTGAAGGACTCACCACAGGTGACTTGGATGGCTTTGGTCCCCACGGAAAACGCTTTCACTTCGGCTGGCACGGGGGACCCAGAGGTGTGCCCAATTCCAAGCTGACCAAGGCGGCCATCACCCCAGCAGTACAACTGACCACTCTCGGTCACAGCTGCACAGTGACTCCACCCGGCGGCTATGCCCTTAATGGGCGTGGTTTGAAAGTGAGTGGCATCAATCCTGAAATGATAGGGGTCGACCAAAGGGTCCGTGACCTGCTCTGACGGTCCTGTCTCTCTGCCTAGTTGCCCGCTGTCGTTTGCGCCGAACGATAGTAGGGCGTTCCCCTCCAATAGTACTAGCGAATGGTCGTTGCATGCCGCGACTTTCGTGCACGGAGCAGGAAACGGGAGTCTCTTTGGAGTCTTCTGGTCGAACCTCACGAGCTTCGTGCTTTTCCCTCCGGCGGCGTAGTTTGGCACTTGCATTGCCGGGAACCCTATCTGTCCGCAGTGGTTACGTCCCCACACAAAGAGTGACCCAGACGTGGTCACGGCGAGACTGTGGAAGGCTCCTCCCGCGGCTGCCACCAAGTGCTCGTCCTTCAAGGCTTCCACTAGCTTGGGCAGCGTTAGCGCCTTTTCGTCGTTGTGGCCCAAGCAGCCGTAGAACCCCACCCCCCAGGTGTAGAGCTGCCCTGTAGTGGTGATTGCCAGGACGTGGGAGTCTCCCGCGGCAACGGATTTTACTTTGACGTCGTTCAGGGCCGCCACCGGCCGGGGAACGAGCTCGTTCTGGTCTATCTCTCCGTGTCCCAGTTGTCCATAGTGACACTTTCCCCATGTGTAGCATCGATTGTCGGAATCAATCACAATGTTGTGGGCGGATCCGCACGTCCCTGCTATCAGGCCGACGCCGGAGAAGGCTTTTACCTCCGTCGGCCTGGATATGTGGTGGTTCTCCGTGCCCTGACCCAGCCGTCCGTAGATATCACTACCCCAAATCCACAGAGACATTCTCGGACTCCCAGCCCCTCCCCACCAATAAAATTTCACACAAGAATGGCCACGCCTCCATTTATTCCAATTCAACGTTGCTCTTTTTTTTGGCGTTTCTCATGCAGTCACTTTACAGAAGTGTGTGCGGTTCCTGGACAGGAAGGTATGTTGTGCCCGTCGTCAGAAACGCTTTCCAAGCAGTTGACGTCACAGGGTGCTGCAGTGGTGCCAGCCGGGCCATGCTGTTAAAGCGCCAACCCCGATCCAATGCATATGGCGGCATCCGTATTCTTCATCCACCACTTCAGTAAGTCCACTACAGCACCGCCCCCCAGCATGCGCATAAAACTGCTACTGACTCGTTGCAGGCCTCTTCGACCTGTGCCGAACAAGAGATGGTGCCCGAACGACTCTACAGCAAGATTAACATAAAAGTCTGTGGGGGGCATTATTTGGAATATACTACACCCTCCTTTAAAAAATGTATAAACTACAGGTGAAGGGTTCAGACTATGCAGTACTGGATAGCTACTGCAGGTATCTGATTACTGCAGCAAAAGTACTTGGAATCGACATCAGTGGAAGGTACAGCCCCCAATGATGTCACAGGTGATGTGTGCCTATGACTGTCTTTTGTCAGAGTGGCGCTGCCGACGCGTGTTCAGAAGTACACGGTGCTGAAATCTCCGCACATCTACAAGAAGCACCGGGTGCAGTATGAGGTGAGGACACACTCAAGATTGATGCAGGTGAGTCTTGGTATCTTCCGTTGGTTTGCTGTGGTGATGGTACCAGATCACTTGTGCAGGTGAAGCAGATAACGGGAACAACATCGGATGTGTTTCTAGAGTACATTCAACGGAATCTACCTGAAGGTGTTACAATGAGTGTTTACCAGGTTAAAATAATAATGGAATATAGTAATAGTACCTGGCCAATATTTTTATTCCAATCTAGGAGGAACTGGAGGCCTTACCAGCGTTGCTGGTAGGTCGACCGGAAGGGGAGGAGCTAGAAGAGGCGAAAAGTAACAAGAAAACACAAACTAATAAGGGCAGATAGAACAGCATTTGAATGACGTCACTGCAGCAATATTAATGACGTATTATGTTAGCGTCTCTATTACAAAGTAAGGGGGCATGAACAAAGAGGACTTCACGAAGTTCAGGTACTAGACCTTGATGATAGCGTTGACACTTCAGAGTTTTATCTATTTTGTGGCACTTTCTTGGTGTAGATACATCTGTGATAAATGTTTAGCTCAGTTGAACGAGTAAGTAGACCCACGTTTAGCTACGTGACCGTGACATTGACGCCTTGCACAGCTTATTGCAAACCAGGCTTACTCGTTGGGAAACGGTAAGTTGTCTGTCGTGAGTCGTTCAAAGCGAGTGCAAGTACTGTTCTTTTAGCAATGCAAGGTTCTCGACATGAGATGGAGGGTACTGCAGCTTCGCGAAGCTGTAACAGATAGCGCTGTGGTTAATCAGAACTGTACGTGCCAAAGCTCACATTACGCTATGATTTATATATATTTAAATACGCCTGTCGAATTCGCAAGGCCATGACGCGCTGATGGAGCTAAAGGCAAGCAATACGAGACGCGAACTGAGACTGAAGAAGGTGAGAGAGAAAAACCTCCGGGAGAAGCAAGACCGTTTCATGGTTAGTACATATACGTAAGTGTGAGGCGGGAATAAACGGAGGAGCTGTCTCGCCAGGAGGAATGCAAGAGGCAATTTGCGATCACCGCCCAGCGAAGGGATGAGCTTAAGGTGTTGAGGAAGCGCGTCATACAGCGTCTGTATGAGAGAGTGTTTACTATCGAGGTGGAACCATTGAGCCGTGAGGACACGGGAGAAGGTGCGAGGAGTGAGTGAGTGTTCCCACCCACACCATCACCAACACACAATGACACACAATGCCATGACCACCACAATGCTGTGCACGCATTGCACGCTTGTGTGCTACACAGACATGTAACCACACCCACACACATGCACATGTACCATATATGCCAAGATCATAGCCTCAAAATGCGTGTGACGCCATATGCAACCATATGAAAAGCATATGTGTTTCACTACACAGGAGTCGGGACGTACATGTGTGTGTCACACACCTAGTGCACAACTTGGCATGTATGATGTACTTACACTTCGCATGCACGCATGTGACCCTACCCACATACAGATTATAAACAGCTGAGTCGGATCGACTGCAATAATGTGGTTGAGGTGGATGACGACTGGCTACTCAGTGGTACTCACAAAGTTCCAGCTCCGAACATTAGAATCGTTACTGCTTCGTTACCGTCTGATGGGGATTACAGTGCGTACATTATAGCAGGTATGGAAGGCAAAGGAAGGGGTAGGGGAAGGGGTGAGGGGAGGAGGGGCTTAAGGAGGGTCTTACCTCTTCTCTTTTATTGTCTTGGAAACAGCAAGGCAGTACAGACACAGAAAGCTAAGACTGGATGAGAAGGGTGAGGCGTTTGTGTTTATGGCCTATGTGCTGGTAGGGGAGGTGTGTGTGTATACTTATGACCTACAGTGTGCAGGTGTAAGTGTACAAGTGTGTGTGACACACGTTCACAGAACTGTCCCAACTTTGCCACCATTTCAGATGACAATAGCCGTATGAGAGAGGTGATTGACCCTCGTACCCTCCTCGAGTTCTCTGTGCCCGCTGCACTAAGTTTCGTAGCCCACTTCACTGGTATCATAGCCTCTATCCTTCACGAGCCACTGCCTTACCCCATGGCCCCCACTACAGCCCAAAACAGTTCCAATCACATGTCACCGTTGTAAGTAATGCAGAGTGTTTGAACACACTGATAGATACTGCTGGGGTTGATTTCCCCCCCACAGTGTTTATGGAAATCCTGACAGGAAAGTGGCAGAGTTCAAAATGTCTCTTGCCAAACTTGATGACAACATTATGTATTTGTGCTTCTCGCAGGTCTGTAAAGGTTCCCCCCCAATCCCCACAGCTCCATAGTAACTGAATTATTATTATTATTATTTTTGCAGGGTGTCCCACTAAGTGCTCTCACTCCAGGACACACTCTGGAGAATCTTCTAGCCTTGATCACGCACAGCGAGCTAGGAAGGTGTGGGGTGAAGTTGTGGGTGTGGTTAATTAACTTATTAATCCCCTCCTCCTCCTTCTATGCCGCCACCACCACCTTGAGCAAAGGAGTGAACCCTTTGAGTGTTATCCCGAGTACATGCGCTATAGTGGCAGCACGATCGAGGACGACGTCCCAAGCGTCTCCTATGTGAGTGACTCCGCTGCCCTTACAGAGGACGGCGAGAGTGAAGAGGGAGGGGAGGACCAGCCTAGCACGGAGGACATTGACTGGGAGCAGGTGGAGCCACCCTCTCTGCTGGATATGGTGGCAAACAGAGACCCCTTGTCGCCTCAGAGAGCGGAAATACCAGACTCCTACAGGGAGAGAATGATGCACCTGGACTACAACAGTACTTATAGAGACTATGCGGCTCTGGGGGCCAGTGAAATGAGCCCCCCGGTGGTGTCTTCCGGCAGTGACGCGAGCATGAAACAGCACCCTGAAGATAGCAACAGAGCGCATGGCAGTCTGTTTGGAAAGCTGAGTAGTCTATTGGGTTCCTTCAGCAAACCGAAATAATTTTTTTAATTTAAATATACAACTGTTTTTGTCTGTTGTTGTCTTATTTATCACGTAACCAAGGGTAACAATGTTGTTGTTGGGAACATATCATGAAGGGGATATGGTCCTCTTTATTGGGTCAGGTATTTCATACTAGAGGTCTTCATCTTCTGTGTCTGCTTCTTTAAGCGCTTCCTATGAACCAAAACCACAGGTCACACAAAAACTGTTATGAGAGATGTCTTTGTTCCACCTTTGCGTAACGCTCTGCTCCCTGGTACACATCCTGTGGTACACACTCATGCTTTCCACCCGATACTGAAGTGGGGGGGTGGGGGGGTGGAAATGAACTAAACAATAAGATATAGCCCCCCCCCCCTCCTTACCATCACCAACCCAGCTCAGTTCCAACTCAAAGGCTTTGTCCTTCACCTCATCATGAACTGCATAGATACTGACAAGAAGTTAAGTAAATAATGATCTTTGGTAACACCTCCTCCTAGGCACAGGTGGGTATTAAGAACAAACAGTAGAGATTTGAATTTCATTTTAACTGCATTTTGTTCACCCCACACAAGGGTGGGTCATCATCACCTATTGTGAGGTTGATACATTAGTAATTGCAACCACCACAACGTGCCACTTTGCCTCCGAAAGAGGTGTGGACACTCTTAGGAGCTAAAGCCTTGTAAGTATAAGCAGTAACCTTAAATACGGGCTTGGGGACTAGGGAGGGAAGGGGGGATGGACCAGGATACATCTTAGCAGCCTCCTTGATGAGTTGCTGACATGTCATTTCTTGTACCTGAGTGATGGGGGGGGGGGGGGGGGGGGGGGATTTCAGAGCCATCACTACAAGCTAGCACCCCAAACACCCCCTCCCAAAGCTACAGACTCCTTCTCACTCTTACCTTCAATTTCTCTATCTCTGTTTTGGCAGCCTGCTTAGCCTTACCTATTGCACAAGCATGGTAGCCCTGGCAACGGTGGCAGAAGAAAGGGGTACACAGAACAATCAATACCAAGACTGCCTGCCACACCCACATTCATACCCACATACCTAAACACACACACACACACACACACACACACACACACACACACACACACACACACACACACACACACACACAAACACAAACACAAACACTTGCCCATGATACTCCAGAAGGTTCGGCCATAAACAGCTTGGGTACTCCATTTTCATAGGACCCGATCATGAGGGTACATCCAAATGGCCGAACATTACTGTACAGTGTGTACACATGTATCATACCAGCCACTCTGTCTACAAGGGTCTGTAAAGACAGCAGATAAATATGAGTGACAAAAAAATGCTCTAATCACAGCTGCAGCACCTTGATGGGTATTGGCTGATCAAAGGTTAGCCTGTACTGAGAGGCCTCATCTCTGGCATACTTGACTATCTGAAAGGGCAGGATGGGCGGATGGGGAGGGGGAGGGAGAAGGGAAAAGAAACTGATATTACCACAATTTCTAACAGTACAAATTAACCACCTCGCATATGCACATGCATTCGTATCCCAGTAATATTTTACGGGGACAATATTTTATAACCTTTCCTAAACCTAATCCCCAGACAGTCTGTGTACCTTCATCTCTGTTCACAGGTTAGCTGGGGGCTTAGGTTGGGATTAGAGTTAGGCTAAGGTTATAGAATTTCAAAGGATTATCGATATTCCCCCCCCCTTCCCCCCCTCCCCCTACTCCTCCATCACACAAACCTGTCTTGCATCAGCTATCAGGCCTGACACAGCCTAAAATGATAGACAAGAAGAAATATTAAACAGATAAAACGAAGGCAACTATGAGACCGAGACCCTTACCACCCCAACGTGCTCATCTATTGTGAAGACCCGCTTATTTGACCCTGGCTCGTGTAGCCTCGACGTAACCAGCTTCTCCACCGCGAAAACCACGCCATCTTTTCCCCTGAGGGCCACTGCAGTTCTAGGGACACGTATTATTCACATATGGAAAAGCGATGAATGCCATTGCCATGAGCTTAACTCACCCGCTGTTTTCTACCGCCTTGGCTGCGTATTCTATTTGAAATACCCTGCCATCAGGTGAAAACTGGGATGCCGATAGATCGTACTGGCGAGAGGGCCAAAATAAAATACCGCGTGTCAACTGCCGTGTATCTTGCACAGTGCGTATGTGTGCACGTTGTATCAGTAACGTATGCTCCCCTTACCCCAGTTCCAATTGAGCTCATTTTTCCAACTGAAATATATAATATATATCACGTGTTATTAACACTAACTGCGTAGATAATAGTTATCGTACCCGTCGATAATAAACCCCGCGCCCGGCGAGACAACTCATTTTAAGGTGAAGTGCAAGTTGTTTCGTAGCTAAAAGTAAGATGCTTTGATCTGTATGTGCTGGAGAAGTATTTTTAATATGCTAACATAAAATCTAACATGATCGATTTTTATCATATCTTTAAATAGTTAATTCATAGGGCGCCAGGTGGAGCGAGGACGAGGAAAAGCAAGTAAAATGCGAGCGAGCAACAACCAGTCGCTGTTAACACGCAAGTACCACCAACTGGGGTATCTGACGTCCATGCCCATGTTGGAAGAATCGGAGAGAACAGCAATGAGTATCCTCTTTTAGCCGTCTGCTTGTCTAATTACGAGCAAACGTACTGTTATAAATCCTTCATTCGTGCGTCGCAGAGGTCATATTCGCCCTTTTGCTGCTAATGTTCACATACACGGCCGTCGCTTACCTGCCGAGACACATAGCACACCTTCTGGGTCTCTTCTTCAGCTAATCCACCTTATTCTCGGGACTTTGTGTGCGTTGAAAGGTTTTTTTGTTATGATGTTTACGAACTGCATATATACAATTCTGCCACTCCCAAGTGATGTTTGCTGCACGCAATGTGCGCGTAAAATATAATGCAGGCAGCGGGTACACATAACCATTGATATTTTGACGTGACTATTATAAGCAGTTAAAAAACAGAAGCGCGGCACACGATGCGTGTGTGGTAGAGGTTCCTGAGAAAACACACACACAAAAAAAAAAAAATACCCAAGTTGATGAATAGAAGAACCACTGCATTAGCGGCACTGTGCTGGTTGTTCATATCACTTTTGATGGTTTCATTTCATCACCATTTGCTGGGTAATATGTTGTTAATTCCTGCGCATGGAAAAGTTGGGAACATGTTTTGCCAAAGCAGAAACTAACCTCAGTCATTGGAACCTTCACATGTCTGAACTGGCTACGTCTTCGGACCACGCCTACCACCACCTTTGAGTTGAGATGGCACAACGTAAGTGCACAGAAGAGCAAAGGAGAACATAACATACAGCAAAGAGCACCATTGTAGCCAGAGACAGAAGAATGACAGTCACCACACATGCCAGGAACAGTGTATGCCATTGTCCTGCTTCTTCTGATGTGTGTGTGTGTGTGTGTGCATGCGTGTGTGTGTGCAGACGTATGTGTGTGTGTGTGTGTGTGTGTGTGTGTGTGTGTGTGTGTGTGCAGACGTGTGTCATACACATGAGGTTAGGAAGCCATCAGGGTACCATCTTGTTGCTGCACTGGGGGGGCTGACCCAGCAGGACTGTTACTGGGGCTTGCTGGGTGGTAACACAAGCCGGCTGCACACACCACGTGCTGCTGCTCACACGTGCTGGAGGGAGGGAGGGAGGGAGGGAGGGAGGAGGGGTGCATGTGAACAGAGGGAGGGAGGAGACAGACAAGTGCATGTCAGCAGCGAATCCTAACCAATATCCACCACACTGATCGAAGTCAAACATCTCTTTATTGGCGTACATCTTCCCACGATATTGGCAACCTGTTGAGAAGAGGAGCACTTCATGCACAGGTGTGCATACCCACACACGCACACACACACACACACACACCACATCTCGCCACAACATACCTGAGCAGGGTAGCGCACCCACACCAGACCCTGAGGCCATGTCCGAAGTGGGCTGGCCGTTCTCTGGGTTAACACACCAGCAGAAGGACTCATGGCATTGGAGGGTCAGGAAATTGCCTGCACCATCACACTGGGGCACAAAGGCACCCAACAGACCCTTGGAGGTGGCCTGCTGACGGACACCCTCACAGAACGGGGACTGGGCACCTTGTTGTGGAGCAATGTAGGGGATGGGGAGGAGGCCAGAGGTGCAAGCATGACCACACCCATTGGAACAGCACTTCTGTCCCCTCTGGCACCCGGTGGCTCCATCACACTGCTCATCACACGTCCCCACCACATCACTTTGGGGGGCGGGGCAGGAGAAGAATGTCTCGACACTCATGGCTTGAGAGAAAACAATGCCATAGAAGTGCATGCATCACAGCTGGTCCCCAGGCCACACATTAGCTAGTCCCCAGTAGTGCATGCTTTAAACTACATCAACCTGGTGTTCTGCCATTACACATATCTCTCCCCTTCCCCCCTCCCCCCCTCTTCCCCTCTCCCACCCGTTGACATACTGGTCTCACAGATCACTTGTCCAGCAGTGCAGGTGCTATGGTGACAGAAGTAAGGGTGATATTACATACTCTGTTGCCACTAACATACCAGGTGTCATGTCCATCTGCTGCAGTGAAGCTGGTCCCATGGTTATAATGAGTTCTATTGTAATCACAACCTGTTTACACAAGGACATGAACACAAGGACATGAACTCCATGTGAACACAAGGGCATGATGACACAACACCTGGCCTCAATGCCCCCCTCCTCACCCTCATGATCTCATAGCACCTTCAACTCTAATTTACTGTCCTCCCCCCCCCCCCCCCATGACCTAATACTAATCTTCATGCCAATTCTCTGTGCCAAGAACACACACACACGCACACACACGCATACACATCCCATGGAGTCGCAACCTGCTCACCTTTTGAACACATTTAGTCATTGAGTCCATTGACAATAGTGTCAATCCCGCCCACCTTCCTCTATCTACCCCACACCCTTCCCTCTATCTGCTCAATACCCTTCCCTCTATCTGCCCCACCCTCTTCCCTCTATCTGCCCCACCCTCTTCCCTCTATCTGCCCCACCCTCTTCTCTCTATCTGCTCCACCCTCTTCCCTCTATCTGCCCCACTTACTACCCTCTACCCACCCCCTTCCCTCTATCTACCCCACCTCCTTCAATGCTAGCAGATCTGACTACCATTAATCTGGTCCCCATCCCAATCACCTGAGCAGGGTAGCGCACCCACACCAGACCCTGAGGCCATGTCCGAAGTGGGCTGGCCGTTCTCTGGGTTAACACACCAGCAGGAGGACTCGTGGCATTGGAGGGTCAGGAAATTGCCTGCACCATCACACTGGGGCACAAAGGCACCCAACAGACCCTTGGAGGTGGCCTGCTCACGGACACCCTCACAGAAAGGGGACTGGGCACCTTGTTGGGGAGCAATGTAGGGGATGGGGAGGAGGCCAGAGGTGCAAGCATGACCACACCCATTGGAACAGCACTTCTGTCCCCTCTGGCACCCAGTGGCTGCATCACACTGCTCATCACACGTCCCCACCACATCACTTTGGGGGGCGGGGCAGGAGAAGAACGTGAGTGCTGGAGTGGAGATGTGGATGGTTACTGCAGTGAGGAGGGAAGACTAAACCAGTTGAGACTTACGTGTACATTGTGGTTGCTGGAACCGCACCATGTCTGAAGAAGGGACTCCAGAAACTGGGTCCACACACCAACAGTATCCTGTTGACCCATGACACTGTGTTGAAGAGAAGCTTCCATCTGCCTCGCAGCTGGGGACGTAGGCTCCAATTAGAGTTGTGTTCAACAATTGGTCCCGCACAACGGGACACAAGGGGGTGGGGGTTTCCCCTCGTACGCAAGTGGACCCACAGCTCGCAGGACAACAGAGCTCCCCACTGCTACAGTTTGTGTTGGCCAGGCAAGGGGAGGCACAGGAGGATCCAGGGAGAGAGGCGGGGCACTTGAGCGGTGGGTTGTGGTAGGGAACGACCAAGGCCTTGGCACAAGAATGGCCACACCCATTGGAACAACACTTCTCACTCTGGGAGCAGTCGGCATCTGATGAGCACATTTCACTACAGACGCCAACGCCACCAGAAGATGGAGGACATGACAGGTACGTTGCCCCTGGTAACAAGACGTTCCATATAAACATAGGAGTATAAACTATACATCTCGTTGGCTTGTCAGTGAGGTGCGCAATACCCTCGACTATCGTTCATTTTTTCAAATAATAAAATCCTATCTGTATGCCAAGTCAACGTACGCGCGCGGCGTGATAATTTAATATGCAGGCCCATACTCATACCTGAACTCCATACTGACACGACGACTGTTAGAACACGAAGAAAAACGTAACAGGGTTATACGGACGCGCATGTGGTTACTCATTAACTTACATATTACCGTGAATAGAGTTGCTCGCTGTGAAAAAAATAATATAATAATTAAGCCGATAATATAGTCTGAACTCGGCCGATTACCTATGCAAAAGTAGAACAAAGAGTCAAACTGTCCCTTCCACTAACATTCCCCCCCCCCCCCCCCCCCCCCCCAGGTAAGACGTTACATTACCTCCATCGTTCACAAAGTTTGCAGATAATGTTTTGCTGGCCGGGCGGGGACTCTAAATAACGTAATTACATCACGTTGCGGAGTTAGTTTGATAATTAGAGCGTTACGGAAATCATGGCAGTTATATATAGCCTCATTATCGACACAACGATCTGCCTTGCAAAGATGCAATCATCTGGCTTCAAGACACACCTGAAACGATAAATTACGCTAATACACGTGCCATGTTTTCATAGGCATATGAGGTACGGCAAGATCATAGGTATTAAAGATGCGCGAACTGCATGTAGCTGCCTATTTTCCCACATGTAAGTCTGACATACAGGCAATGTTAAAGCTTCAAGTAGTGTGTTTATGTCGTCCACTAAGTGCGGCCCGCTGTTTTCATTGGCGTAGGAACAGCCTTAATAGGAGGGGGGCCCCAAAGTCATATTATTCATTGAATTCCACCCTACATGGTATCACCTATCACCATGTACGGTGAAAATCGATGGATAATATGACTTTGGGCCCCCTATTAAGGCTGTTCCTACGCCTATGGTTTTCGGCCTAAACCTGGCTACCTGTTTTGAAAATCATGACAAGTATAATGTGGTACCATTGTCAACACGTTCAGCTTGCATTGCAAAGTGTGAAAAACCCATGTCTTATAAGAGAGCAAGCAAAAAGGACACCATATACCAGTTTGAATCATTAATTCAGGCCTTGCATGGCGTGGCATTTCACTCTGAGGAGGATGCAGCCATGTATCCCCAAAGCCCAGCTAATAGTGTAGCTCCTGCAAGCAATGACTTCAAATGCTAGTATCAAATGGTTGTCTTACTTCATTAATAGCTAAAACATAAGAGTAAGATGTTAATGTATATTAATAGTCATTGACCAGTAAATATTATGCTATGGTTTTGTAACACTTCATGTCCATAACTGAAGCATGCCAGTGGGAAGGAGTGGTTCACCAGCTAATTAATTAAGGGTGTGCAATCAAGCCTTAAAAGTACATTAGCACTCTTTCACACACCCCACCATATAATGCTGTTGTCAATATGCACGGTGCACTCACATGCATCGTACAGGTGACAAACTGTCAATTGTTGTGCCTTCTCTTTGCTTATATTTATAGACAGGTAGGCAGCCTCTGGAACTGCATCAAGCAAATGCATTTGCAGTTGTATAGTACATCCCTATTGTTATGACACAGCACTATAACCTTAGATACCTAGCTTGGTGTTAAACATTGTAGCAGAGTGGATGTTCCAGGGACATCAAGGCTTGAATCAGCTACAGATGTTCTGATATGTATATGGCATCTGAGACCCTAGCTGTTTTGCAATATCCGAAAATGGCACAAACCTAGTCAAAAAAATAGCTTGACTCTTCCTTACATGCATGTTTGTGAGGGAATATCCACAAGCCTTAGCAACCACATCAGTCAGCATGAAAACACTGTAGTAAAGGTCTTCAACCTTGTGCATAACTTAGGGAAGTACTAACTACCTGAGAATTAACTTGAAATCACTTAAGTGATGATCAAAATAGGAAGCATTCATTGGTGAAGTCAGAGATTACAGTGAGTACGGAACAAGAATCACAGCTGGCCTAGCAATCGCAGCTGGCCTATATAGCAATCACTTCTGCCAACACCCAAAAAAATCAACCATAAAAATATAAATTTGGTATCACTTATACATACATGCATGTAAATGGCATGTAAGGCTTTTACAAAGAGGATTGGCTATATCTCCAGAGAGATGGTCAGAGATAAGAAACCTCAAAGGGGATAGAGATTGTATTTTTACTGCCATTGTTCTGGGGGAAAGGAGATACAAGAAGACACCCTTGTGTATCATATATATGTTCCAAATTGATGGAAAAGCTGCTTAGTGCAAATTACAAGTAATAAAAACTTTCTCATAAAAACTTTCTCTATGAGAAAGTTGGTGGCATATAGAAATATATACAATAACAATGTAACAATGTTAGCCGTTTTTTTTTCTTCCAAACAATGTATGAAGCCGCATTGAGATCCGCGGCCCTGTTAGTAATACTCCCAAGTCCCAAGAGTAGCCTTTGGCTTTGTCCACAAGGTAAGACATCCTTTGTGATTGAGAGCTGTCGAAATTCACTTCCTGGACAAGCCAATCAGTAGGTTCTATTCTTCACACTCTGAAAAAATAAACTTAGTGATCAACACGCGCGCATACTGTTAATGACCATACCATGTTTCGGGCGATAAAAAATCACCTTCGGATCGTCAGATTTTCGTGATACTTTGTGAAACAACAAGTTGATACATCACATTGAATGTCCAGACACCTTCTAAGACGTCAGCTGTTCCGATCAAGGTGATTTTGTACGCTAAAGTTAGATCGATCATTTTTCGCATACTTAATGAACTTGAGAAAGTAAGGTTTTAAACTAACTCAAAATAGAAGGATGAAGAAGAACCTTCCAACTATGTCACAAAGCAACGAACTTCCTTCCATTCAATCATGTAAGCCTAGCTCTATAATGGATCTCAAATGTGTTAATAATCCTGGAATTACCGTTTGGAACAAATTATTGCAACATATGTATCGTTATCCTTGACAAAATCAGCGATATTTGACGACCTGTAGCGCCATCATTTCAGCCGGCCGCACTTATAGTCTATACGCTATTCCATTATTCAACCGTACATACAGATGACAACAAATGGTGCCTGGGGGGGGGGGGGGGGGTTGGAACCATGACGTTGTCCTGGGGGGGTTTTGAAATATGTCCTGAAAGGGGTAGTATAAATGCCTGTCCCGAGGGGGTAGTATGCTTGTCCTTGGGGTGGGGGGGGGGGGGGGGGGGTGGTTGGAAATATGTCCTGGGGGGATGGTTGTATAAATGCCTGTCTCAGAGGGGTTAGCAGGTATAACATAAGCTTGTCCAGGGGAGATGTAACCAAATAGAAGCTTGTCCGGAGGGTATTTAAAGCCTGTCCCGGGGGGTGTAGATAAGCTTGTCCAGGGGTGGTTTTATATACTGTCCCGGGTATGGTTAAATAATGGATAGCCTTAACCCTCCACTACCTATTCACGTTTAGCTTTTTCCTATGAAAATTGGCAGTGGTCCACTGTTTCGTTCTCCGTGGAGGACATCCGATTGAGGTACGCAGCTTGCGAACGCTACAGCTTGCGGGCGCTACAGAGTTGTGGCACAAAATTTATATATGATGGATACTAAAATGGACAGTCCTTATATAGCTCGAAAATACAAAGTGCTTGGTTAGGTCATGATGCATGATGTCATCGTTTCAATATTTCGGGGCGCAGGCCTTATTGTCCAACAGGGCTGCCAAAGGCCAGCCGGCCTGACCTTTCAGTCCGGACACCAGACAGCGCCCCCTCCATGTACCAATACGATCAGAACAGATCAGTTATAAATTATGGTAGTTTGAGCAAGTGGCACATCTATAGTGCTCATTGACTTATTTCTTTCGAAGCATATTCTTGCATTATGCTTAAGGAGAACTGATACCTCCAGCCGTTGGGGAAGTAGGCCCATCGCTTGCCTGGATCAACTTGGCTTTTGAAAACAGACTTTCTGAAGGGGTGGATGATGCAGGAATAGCCAGATACTATTGAGCAAGCTTTGCAATTATAGTGGGAAATTGTGTGTTACCATTCCATGCCAAAGGATCTAAAGCCGGAACCATGACATCTATTGATCTGATCTCTGGGAGTCGAAGCCAAGCATCACATTCCTCTTTAACTGCATGTTAACACACATTGCTGCATTTTCATCATTCACGGAGATGAGTGACATGCTCGCTTCGACTTCGTAACGTACGTTACGTAAATGATTGACTTTTCTCCACGCATGCGCATGCAGTTCAATCACAAATTGCGAATGCCTGGTTTTCATACAAATTAAGTCAAATGAAAAGTCCAAACATAATGTGACGGCTGGCATTACGGTTCATAAATTTGTTGGCTACACTTTGAATAACCACAGTTCAGCTCCATTCATACCGCTCCTAAGCATGCTAATGATGAGGGTTCAAATCAAGCGATGGATCGTTTGTCGATGGTCCTGATGAACTTTAGCGTGAACAGGCCGCCACCAGTGGTTAATTCTAATTACACCTGATACGGTCAACAATTTAATATTATTCTCATAGAAAAATTTGGGGGTGCTCAAGCCCCCGCCTTGGGTCTGCAGCCCATCAACCTGAGGGCCCACACCTCACATGTAAAATTCGCACCATTTTTGATGCCTTTTTGAAGAGGGGCGGGGTCAATAAAAACAGCACAAAGTCAATAGAACAAAACCAAATTTCATGTCAAATGAGTGAAATATGATACATTTATGCTCGTATCTCCTTGCTCTTCGGTGCATCTACTTCTTCATCGCTTGGACAACACTTTAAGACATTACCTCCATCGTTCACAATAATGTTTTGCTAACCGGTAAAAGAGCGGGGACTCTAAAGAACGTATTGCATCACGTTGCGGCTATGATGCGACACTGCACTTGCCCCTGCACCCGCCGCTAATCTTAGCTCGATAGATAATAATACATTTTCAATACACCGGAACCTTCTCAGGATGACGCTGCAACCTATTATACCCTCTTTAAAAAGTTCATTTGCAGTGCACTCTGCGGAATCCTGTTTGTTTGGTACACGACTATAAAATAAATTCGGGACACCGCATGAAATAGTTGCGCTTACAGAGAATGCTGGTAAGTGGTGGTGTGCACGAGACATGTATACGTATCTTGGTTTTGTGGCGATATGTTAAAAAGGTCTTCTCTTTCTCGTATATATTGCACGTGATATACGACAGATTGTCCTTATCTTGTCAGGTAAGACAGCCGTCGGGAGTTAGTGCAGGGAATTTTAGTTGCTCTTTCCCTCACGTGCAGTGATGAGCCTCCTGGCATTAGCGAACTGCGATGGTACTGGTTAGTTGCATCTCCACCTTTATACTGCGGTAATAATTTTAATGTCGCTCGTTACGATGGTGCAGGAAATCAGGGATGTCCTGTTCCCAAATCCGATACAGGCGGCCAGTGTGTCCATCCGTGCTCTTCAGATGCTGATTGTCTCGGAGGTCAGAAGTGCTGTAGTAATGGCTGTGGCCATACTTGTATATCGATCTAAGTTGACCACGCCTTCTACGTGCCTTACAAGTACCTGAACAGTCCTACGTGTGCATACAGTACATTGCTGTATCATCTTCATCAACCTGCGCGTTGCCGCAGTATCATGTCATGGAGGGTTAATTACATTTTATAATCCGCCATGAACCGCACGCGATAAAATCGCTGCCTATTACTGCATTTTGTCCGTAATTTGTTCGTAGTCCAATAAATGACGGGAAAAAAAAATCCAGGAATTTCCAGCGATACCGCTCCGTGTGTGTCGCATTGCCAGAAATGGAGGACACGAGTGAATATGTAAAATTGTGATAGAATTCTGTTTTCATGAATAAATTTGTCACCTTTAAAAATGATTTATCATGTTTCAAGACAAGAAATTATTAATTCAAATCAATTAACTAAAATTATTTTTTCTAATTGAATTCCAGACACATTCAGTATTCGCAAAAAAATCGGTCTGATTATAATATGTATCATGAAAAGAACGTTAAGCATCCATTAAAGAAATAACAACCGAGCTAATTAATTATTTCATAAACGTATCCATTATGTAATACCTTGCGTCATCTTTTAAATATTTTTTAATATTAAATATTGCTCACGAGACTTCTGCTCACGAGAACATTAAAATAGTAAGAGTGCGATATATTGGGCCAAACCTCCGTTTCTGCAAAGATAAAACCGAGTCTTCACGATACTACTACGGTACGCCCACGCTTATGTGGATTGATGCAGCGCAAGTGCGCAAATTAAAAATTCTGCGTGCCAGACAGTGTATAATAACAACAGGTCCTGACATGCAGTTGTTGCCGAAACACTATCAAAAGTATATCCTACATACCATGCGCAAATTTAGTTGGGTGTTTTATTGGTTCCCAGGTACCAAAGTGCATTTCTCACGCGACACAATAGTGGAACTACTGAATCATGATAACCGATTGAGTATTTTAACACGAGGTGTGGCTACATCAGGCGGGAATGAGAATGGTAGTGGTTTTTTTACCGTTTCGTTCGAGTACGTTTTAAGCCAAAGCGTTCGAAGCTATCAAACAGCACATGGAGAAATTTCTGTTGTATGCATGTAGCTTACGATTATTTACCCCATCTGTATCATTTTTAATGTGCTGGTGCAATTTGGTCATATCAGCAAAAATCCATAGTGGGTTTTGATAATCGTGGGATTCGGGGATAAAAACACGAAGTTAAAGCAAGATCCCACAATATACGTTTTAGCATACAGCAAATGTGTAATATGATGCGTAGAAAAGAGGAAGTCCATAGCAGTTGTGCAACATGTGTGATTACAAGGAGATGTACATTACTTATGATTTCTAAAATATACAAGGAAAGCGTCATATCATGCATATGAACAGCTACATGTAAAACCCTGAAATAACTCTTGTGCATGGTTGCTACACATCAGGTTCACAAAAGTACAGTGGAAAAGCCCGCTACATGCATGTACATGATTATCTGTTGGAATGCACACCATTTTATCACATTCATAGGCCAATGGATGTTTGAAGGCAAACATTATGACCTCCTCCAGGCAACATCATGCAGAGCTCATTCAAAACATGTAGTACAGGAGTAACAAGAGAGACAACTGATATATATAGGTCATAAGTGCAGACAACTTATAGATCTTATTCACAGCATGGTCTAGCCGCGACCAGAGAATCAATTCCTGAACTGCTTTCACATTGATCACCTGAATTAAGTCAAGGGTGTACATGTACCAGTACAAGCCTACATGTACATGTACAAGCCTATTCCAGTTGTCAGGAACAATCTCTCTCACTAGCCCTCAGGGATGGGAGAAGTTTACACAACTAATAACATCCTAATTCAATGGGCAGTACATATGAAACTGCAAAGACCTGAGTTACTTCTCTAATACATTACCAGCTCTTTGCCCTTCTACAACACATTTGATTCATAAACATACAAACTTGTGACAACACCATACATGTACACAGCCTAATAAAAATGTCCCATAGTCTGCATTTCAGTAGGCATTATATGACCACACAAAGCTTTCCATTTGAGTTTGTCACCTGGTGGCTGGCTAGAGGTATGCCACATTATCATCAAGGTGGGTCCAATCCCTGGCCCATACCAGACGGCCAGTCATTTTGGCAGCCCCACTGAGCCTGGAACCGGAGCTGCTGGCAGACCACCTGGGTATGTAAACTTCACTAACACTCAGGAGGAGTTATTTTTAACTGACCAGATTGGGGGGAGGAGGAGGGAATACCCTGAGAATACAATACCAGTGGGGGAAAAACAGTCTGCCAGGATATGACAACATGATGGAGGGGACAGTGGGGACAGTAAGGAACAGTGATGGAGAAGAGGGAACAGTGATGTGAAGGAGGGGACAGTGATGGGAAGGAGGGAACAGTGATGGGGACAGTGATGGGAAGAAGGGGGACAGTGATGGGAAGGAGGGGGACAGTGATATGAAGGAGGGGACAGTGATGGGAAATAATGGCTAATCCATTATTTGTCTCAGGTGGCATTGGAAATATGTCCCCAGGGGGTGATGGTTCTAAATGCCAGCTATCTTGAATCAAAAACTGGACAATGCGTCGGAGTTTATGCTATAACAGACAGCCCTTAAATTGCAGGGTAGTCGGCCTCAAGCGGATTGAGGAGATGTTGACATAGATAATACCTTTCAGTAGCTAGGTAGGAAGTCTGGAAGGTCGCTGTCAGCTCCTAGTAACCTTGACGAGGAGATGGCGCGCTCCTAGATCCGTCACTGCAGCGGGAGCCAAAAAAAGAACACATCCAGGTTGAAGGGAGTAGCCAGCCGTCATATACTCATAGCGCTACCACGTGGTCGAATATAAAAGGCTATAGGCCTATAATGCCTTACTTATATATTATGCCTTCAGCGATGCCTTAGTTTTTCAGAAAACAAACACACGTAGTTATGTATAATGTTTATCGAATAGACCTAGGACTACTCCGCGTTTGACAGACCATAAACTTCAAACGGCTTTTTATCGATCCAAAAACATGCTCCCTATATAGTCCAGCGGCGGATACAGGTTTTAGGGGGGGGGGGGGGGGGGGCAGGGATGGTGGGTGTGGCTGGGGGTGGGGTGGGGTCGGCTTCAGCGGGGGGGGGGGGGGGGGGGTGCTGTCGGTTTCTGGCTCAAAACGAAGAGCGGGGGGAGGGAGGGGGGGGGGGGCCGCTCGGTTTCTGGCCCGATACGAAGAGCGGGGGGGGGAGGGGGGGGTATGATCGCGTATCGGGGGGCCCGGGATATAGTACAGTAGTAGAGTTCATGCGTGCGGATATCAATAGGCAGCGCAATCGTGCAGCTATCGAGAGTTACGTTAGTAACTCTCATATAGGATTTGACCCCGATTATGAATGTCATTAAAAAAACGCGACCCGCTTCTAACAAGACTCCCGACGAGCGGATGGCTTACCTTGTTATCGTCGTCGTACAAGAAGGCAACAACAAGCAGTTTCGTGTTTGTTTGATGTCACAAAACCGCGTGGTTGTAGAGAACAAAACAATTTTTGAAACTCGTACCCAGTCCCACGTATTTCTCGTTCTTCTTCTTCTTCTTGTTCTTGTTCTTGTTCTTGACCACGCATAACTCGGGATAGGAACACTTTTAAGAAATGAAAATCACACCAATGGCTTCAGAATTCACTGGCATTTTCGCTTCTGTGGTCAAAACGTCTCGAGGCTACATGACATTATCGGTGGTTGTGTTAGCAAATCACGTATAGCTTACTGCACTGACACGACTCGGATAGGTCCTACGTCGCTCTTTATACGAAGTACTAGCAGTATACATCAAATGTGTACGGTCTGGGCACTACACATTGTGGTAATTAACTTTGGCGGTTATGTATTATTAATAACGTGCACGTGCGTACTATAATCATTCTTGTTATTCGATCGTTGTAGGTTTGACGCTCTTTGTAACTTAGTGAAGTTTTTTTTTCTCAAAATGCCTTCATGCACGTCAGGATAAGAAGAAAGCCAAACGACGAGCATAGTACCTCAAAACTAGAGACGACGTATTAGATTCAGCCCGAGCGGAACTACAATTAAAGCAGAGCCTGAAAAGAAGCGGGCCTCTCAAACGTGAAAACTATCGAGCAGAGCCTGAAAAGAAACGGATCTCTCGACGCGCAAGGTATCGAGATGCGATTAGTAGGGGGGAGGAGAGGGTGCTGTCTGCTTCTGGCCCGATACAAAATGCGTTTGTGGGTTCATCGCGCTGGGGCGACAATTAATAACCTCTCTTCTATTTCGGCCGCCCCTTAAAAGCCCCCTCAGATCCTGAAAAGGAACGGACCTCTCGACGTGAAAGGTATCGAGCAGATCCTGAAAAAAGACAGCGATATTGCCATAGTCCTGAACGTGCATCTCGCTCGGCGAAAAGAGTTAAGGTCACTCAATGGTATGTCGTACCTTTACAACCTCCCTCTCATATCAAGATGGATTACTTAATATGCTATAGAGGGGTTGCAGTGTCATCCCGGGAAGGTTGCCGCCATGTTTGTTTGGTGTCGCCGCCATGTTTTTTGGTGTCCTAACTATTAAACGTCATCGTTTATAAATGCGTGTCACGTACGTGAACGTACGTGCTCGACACTTATTGAAAAAAATCAATGGTTAGGGCACCAAAAAACATGGCGGCGATTGTTATGAACCTTCCCGGGATGACACTGCAACCCCTCTATACGGCTCATAATCGGGTATGAATAAAAATCAATGAAACAAGTAAATAAAAACATTCTCTATGAGAAAGTTGGTGGCATATAGGATTTGAAGGCAATGGTGGTGTAAAAAGGAAGGAAACAAGGGTCTAGTAATAAGGAAAAATGGAATAGTCCTATATTTAGCACATTTCTATATGTAGGATATAATATGTTGTTCGTGTGCTAAATATAGGACTATTCCATTTTTCCTTATTACTAGACCCTTGTTTCCTTCCTTTTTACACCACCATTGCCTTCAAATCCTATATGCCACCAACTTTCTCATAGAGAATGTTTTTATTTACTTGTTATAATAAAACGCGGCCCGAAAAGTTATGAATTTATAAATTGAGGGGGGGGGGGGGCACGTGCCCCGAGTGCCCCCCCCCCCCCCCCCCCCTGGATCCGCCGCTGTAGTCCCAAACAAAGAACATACCAAATTTGCGTGCAGTTAAAGTTCGTTTACTTCCAACGTGGCCAGCCCTAACTTACTGCCATGAGCGTTTGTTAATTTTTAAACATATTCAAATGAAGTGGGTACCCTCATGACCAAAAGTGCCCAGGAAGTCAGAGGAAGAAGTCTGTGGGCACGAGAACCTGGTAGAAAGTTACCTTGATCATATAAGCATAATCTAAAATGAGTCAAACAATACCTTCCTATCTTACATTCAGAGTAATAAAAAAGAATAGTGATAAAAAATCATTATAAAAAGCAATTTTCCATACATCTCTATGGAGGAGTACTAATCCTTATGAGGAAGCCAGCAGCAGGGACTGAAACTGCATGGCAGAGTGATAGGTTATCATGTTATACATCATGGGGCTTCTTTCAAACTTAAATAGCGACTTTCCCTGATTTATGGTATTCAAAAATGAACATTACTCCATACATTTCTATGGACGCGTGCGCGGGAAATGTGACGGACGTTTGCAAAATTGGCCAGGAATTGTCCGAAATTTCTGCTTCAGTTATGAGTACACTATGTAATCTATGAGTAGTACAGTACTGTGGTGGGCAGCCCTTGAACTGACGCTCCGTCGTATTCACACAGAGCGGATGTTGCTGCTATTCTTATCATCTGCCGAAGAAGAGAAGATGAGAAGGTATTGTGCATGGTGCTGCAGAAATACGCCGTGCCTCCTTCGTATACCCCTAGTTGTTTCTGTTGACGGAGTTCTAGGTAGGGAAGCAGAATGCTTTAATAAACTCCGCCCCTTGCTGAAACAATGGCTATGAAAATGGAAAACTGAAATCGTATCCAGAAGTAGCAGGATGGATAAGATCCAGGCTATCTTTTGCTATTTTGAGGGCCACAAATTTGTGCTTACGGGGTTCTCGAACCAAATGGAGAAATGGTGCAGCTATCGATGATGGGGCTGGTCTGCCGGAACTTGATATTAAGTGGCTCAGATATGTATTATTTTATCTTAACTCATATTATTTTATTTATGTCATTATTCTGTGTATTGTAATGTTGTACTATTGTTTTCATTATAATTATCTCCTAAAAAAGTGAAGAGGCTTTTATATGTTTGTTGAATAGCTATATAGCCATAAATGTCACCCCCCCCCCCCCCCCCCCCCCTCTGTACCTTTCCGTCTTACAGGAGAGCGCGGCATGTAGTATACATCCCGGGAAGTACAATACAGTGTATCTTATAATTGGTTGTTGATTGAGTTAATGAAAATCCGCTCATTTAAAATTCATTGCATGGGGCCGTCCGTAGGGGATGAAAAGTAAGGTAAGGCATTACCTCCATCGTTCACAAGTTGGAAAATAATGTTTTGCTGACCGATAAAGGAGCGGGGACTCTAAAGAACGTATTGCATCACGTTGCGGTTATTATGATGCGACACTGTACAGGCCCCTGCACCCACCGCTATAATACCTTTTCAATACACCGGATCCTTCTCAGGATGACACCGCAACCTATTGTACCCTCCGTTTAAAAAAAAAAGTTCATTTGCAGTGCACTCTGAATCCTGTTTATTTGGTACACAACTATAAAATCAATTTAGGACACCGTATGAAATAGTTGCGCTTACAGAGAATGCTGGTAAGTAGTGGTGTGCACCAGACATGTATACGTGTCTTGGCGATATGTTTAAAAGGTTTTCTCTTTCTCGTATATCGCATGCACGTGCACGCACTGATATACGACAGATTGTCATTATCTTGTCAGGTAAGACAGCCGTCGAGAGTTAGTGCAGGGAATTTGTTGCTCTTTCCCTCACGTGCAGTGATGAGCCTCGTGGCATTAGCGAACTGCGATAGTTGCATCTCCACCTTTATACTGCGGTAATAATTTTAATGTCGCTCATTACGATGGTGCAGGAAATCGGGGATGTCCTGTTCCCAAACCCGATACAGTCGGCGTGTGTACATGTGTCGATCAGTGCTCTTGAGATGATGATTGTCTCGGAGGTCAGAAGTGCTGTAGTAATGGCTGTGGCCATACTTGTATATCGACCTAAGTTGACCACGCCTTCTACGTGCTTACAAGTACCTGAACAGTCCTACGTGTGCATACAGTACTACTACATTACTGTATCATCTTCATCGCTGCAGTATCACGTCACGGACAATGGCCATGGAAGGGTAATTATATTTTATAATCCGCATGAGCCGCACGCGATAATATTGCTGCCGATTCCTGCATTTTGTCCGTAATTTGTTGGTAGTCTAATAAATGATGGAAAAAAAAAATCCGGGAATCTTTAGCGATATCGCTCCGTGTGTGTCGTGCTTAAAGTTGTGGGTACACTATACAATCTATGACCAGTACTATAATCTAATGAGTAGCCAAACTTTGTACTGTGGAGGGCAGCCCTTCCACCTGAGGGCAGATGTAAACTCGCACGGTTTTTTATGCCTCTTCGAAGAGAGGCGGGGTCAGTAAAAACAGCACAAAGTCAATAAAACAAAACCAAATATGAAATTTCAGCAATGTCAAATGAATGAAATATGATACATTTATGCTCGTATTTCCTTGCTCTTCGGTACATCTTCTTCATCGCTTGGAGGACACTTTGAGAATGTTGGAAATTCCTGTGGAGGAGTAGGTACTTGCAGGTTGGAACACCCCCCCCCCCCCCCCCCAAAGTTAGGGCTGATAGCTAACCTCTGTCGTTGGAACACTCATGTGTCTAAACTGGCCCTGTCTTCTCACCACCACCACCACCACCTTGCAATAACAATACATACGGTGACCATGGTGATGTTTCCATCTTCACGTACCGTGAAGAGTACCGTTGTCACCAGAGATAGGACTATCACAATCACCACGCACACCATCAATATAGCACTCCACCAGTCTGATGCTGTAGGCGGAGCCAATTGTACACCAGACTCTTAACTGTAATGAACACCACACCTCCCATCTCACCTTCACCACACCTCCCATCTCACCTTCACCACACCTCCCATCTCACCTTCACCACACCTCCATCTCACCTTCACCACACCTCCATCTCACCTTCACCACACCTCCATCTCACCTTCACCACACCTCCATCTCACCTTCACCACACCTCCATCTCACCATCACCACACCTCCATCTCACCTTCACCACACCTCCCATCTCACCTTCAACATACTCCTCTTCAGTGTTGCAATGAACGTCTGCACAGACGACATGCTTATCCTGCATACACACGCTGGGAGACATGATACATAACGCGGGTGCATTCTCTGACAGGCAAAGCACGTATATGTGCGTGTGCTTGTGGGTGTGTGCATACATGCGTTGCATGGGTATGTCAGGCACACACATACCCAACCCACTCCCACCTTCATCAACAACCACCCCACCACTCAACCCATATCCCTTCCGCATACCAAAATCCACCACAGGTATTGTTGTCAAACCTGTCTCCAGCTGCATGTACTGTGCCATTGTAATAACAACCTTTAATCAGAACGAGGCAGTGGGGGAGAGGAGGGAGAGAGGAGGGAGGAGAGGAGAGAGGAGAGGAGGGAGGAGGGAGGAGAGGAGGGAGGAGAGGAGAGAGGAGAAGAGGGAGGAGAGGAGAGAGGAGAGAGGAGGGAGAAGAGGATAGGGGGAGAAGAGGATGGGGGAGAGGAGGGGGGAGAAGAGGATGGGGGAGAGGAGGAGGGAGAAGAGGAGGGAGGTGGGGGAGGAAGTGGGGGAGAAGTAAGATAGAGCAATATGAACCCCCAACCATCCATAATCACACCACAACACAACATACCTGAGCAGGGTAGTGCATCCACACCAGACCCTGAGGCCATGTCCGAAGTGGGCTGGCCGTTCTCTGGGTTAACACACCAGCAGGAGGACTCGTGGCATTGGAGGGTCAGGAAATTGCCTGCACCATCACACTGGGGCACAAAGGCACCCAACAGACCCTTGGAGGTGGCCTGCTGACGGACACCCTCACAGAAAGGGGCCTGAGCACCTCGTTGTGGAGCAATGTAGGGGATGGGGAGGAGGCCAGAGGTGCAAGCATGACCACACCCATTGGAACAGCACTTCTGTCCCCTCTGGCACCCAGTGGCTGCATCACACTGCTCATCACACGTCCCCACCACATCACTTTGGGGGGCGGGGCAGGAGAAGAACGTGAGTGCTGGAGTGGAGTGTGGATGGTTACTGCAGTGAGGAGGGAAGACTAAACCAGTTGAGACTTACGTGTACACTGTGGGTGCTGGAACCGCACCATGTCTGAAGTAGGGACTCCAGAAACTGGGTCCACACACCAACAGTATCCTGTTGACCCATGACACTGTGTTGGAGAGAAGCTTCCATCTGCCTCGCAGCTGGGGACGTAGGCTCCAATTAGAGTTGTGTTCAACACCTGGTCCAGCACAACGGGACACAAGGGGGTGGGGGTTTCCCCTCGTACGCAAGTGGACCCACAGCTCGCAGGACAACAGAGCTCCCCACTGCTACAGTTTGTATTGGCCAGGCAAGGGGGGGTACAGGAGGATCCAGGGAGAGAGGCGGGGCACTTGAGCGGTGGGTTGTGGTAGGGAACGACCAAGGCCTTGGCACAAGAATGGCCACACCCATTGGAACAACACTTCTCACTCTGGGAGCAGTCGGCATCTGACGAGCACATTTCACTACAGATGCCAACGCCACCAGAAGATGGAGGACATGACAGGTACGTTGCCCCTGGTAACGAATATGTTACTGGTAATTACATCACACATTCCTTACATGGCCTGAATATTAAGAAGACTAAAAAGTGCTTCCTTACCAGAGATCCACACCAGTAGCGTTACAACTTTTCACGAAAAAAGTTAGGGATGAGTGCGAGTGAAAATGGTGCGAGAGAGAGAGAGAGAGTAAAATAGGGGCATGTACCCCAACCCCCCCCCCCCCCTTTGTATTGATATTGGTGTCGGCTTTGGTCCATTATATAACCGCGGGATGAATTTTAAAAATAATAAAACCCATCGATGTCATTGTGCAGTGTGTTCAATGTGCGCATATGTGTGTGACACACTTACGCGTAAGCGGCAACAACGCCACCTGTGGTAAAGGTAATTAACAAAATTATTCACACACATACACACATTACACACGCACATACGTATCACGTAAGTCACATTTGCACATACACGGCGCGTACATACCCGTACGGCGCGTACATACCCGTACGGCGCGTACATACCCGTACGGCACGTACATACCCGTACGGCACGTACATACCCGTACCTTCATTGTCCAGATTGATAATAGTATTCGTAGTCTGACGCAATATTTTCTGACCAAACATCCGGCTTATTAGCGATTCTTAATTGCCGCCAGGATGACATCACATCTGACCTTTTGAACTCCGTGGTCCTATGAGTATCTCACTTGTTAGGGCCGATGTTAGGACCATCTGTTCTAGGACACAGAACTCTTCACTGTGCGTGGGTAGAGTACATAATATTGCTGTTTTCAGTGCACCGGGCAAGCGCTATTAACTATTTTTATTGCTGCAAAACAATGACGTAAAATAGCTACCACCTAGTAACGAAAATTGTGCCTGTGAGGTACGTAATGAAGGTACGCTTGTCAGTTGAAGGGGTGTTGGTAGTAAGAAGGACTCCATCCAGTACAATATATTCATTTTCGATGAAACCTAGTGCATGGTTTGGGAATTTAGAACACTCCCTGTGTCAATTACAGCTATGGTGACTACTCCAATATAGTCATCTTAAGCTTCAGGGCTTAAAACGGCTTCTCTATCTTTCCTATTGACAGTAAGACTTGTTTTCCTTATTCAGAATACTTGTGCATGTTCGGAGGCAAGGCTAATTCACGCATCAATGTATGCTTTTGATTTGCCACTAATAAAGCCGCACGTATGCACATAAATTTTACTGCAATGTGCTGTATTACGTATGGATTTGAGATCATACTGTATAACAAGTATTTACACTAGTCGGGCTACGCCCAACTATAGTTAGGATTGTAGTACTACTACATGTTCTTTTTTTTTTTCTTTTTTAAAAATTTATTTATATAAACATGCAATACCATATATCAAGTTCACATAAATAAAAAACAAAAGGAAACAAAATATGAGAATCTATTGTGCAAGTAGAAGGGCTTCCCCCTTGACACCAGACCAAGAGGAGGTTGTACATGTTCTAGCGTTACGCACAGTGCGTAAATATAGGTGACGAACAATACCTATTTAGCATGCCGAAAGACCAATTGCGTTGACGAACACTACCGAAAGCGAACTTATAATTTGCTTGGAAAATTGTCCCGTGCGCTTGTTTATTTCAAAAACAAAATTATACTTATCAGGAAGAAAGTAGAGAGTCTGTTAAATATGCACCGTTTTGTTGAAAGTTAATCGCTCTCTCTTACACACTGTGTAGGTGCTGCGAACACCACTTATAAATGTACCCTATAATATAACATGGAAGTATAATATGCTTATAATACAAAATGTAGCTAACCATTGACAAAATGTAGCTAACCATTGATTATAACCCTAGATAAGTGTCGCCGAATCGTTAACTACGCACGCACGCGACATTAATACATGGTACTGACTTGTTGAACTCCCGTATTAAATTAAGTTAGTCATATCCGGAAAGTGGATGTCTCGCGAAATCCAGTTGATTTTGCCAAGAGGTTTGTGTGTTGCGCCTACTGTGACAAGACGCTTCGTTGCGCTTGTTATACGTATTGGTTGGACCAGGTATAAAATATTAACTAGGACGTGTGTCTGTTTATTAATTTTCATCCATTTCAATACCTGCTGGGGACGAGATAAAAAAGGCAATGGCAGCCCAAAAGTTGGTGTACCAGCCAGTTCGATTTTGGGGTTTGGACCAGCTATTCCAGGCCAAAGTGAAGCTTTACGTAGCAGACGCCCTAACGTTACCTGAGTATCCAGGGTTTTCGGGTTGGTAAAGAGCATATCATATTATGTGTACATTGTATACTAGTAATTATACAGTAGCAATTACTTATCATTAAATGTCGGTGTTGTTGTTATTGTTTGAAAGGTGTGTACTGTATCCTCAATCACCCTATCTCCAACGTTCACCTCTTGGGAGATGTTGTGATGGTTAGCAAGAAAAACAAGTTCATCCAGTATGAAAGTGCGTACCATTCGGTTGCAGTGTGCAATAGATGTATCACAAACACACACACACACACACACACACACACACACAAATACACACACACACACACACAAACAAACACACACACACAAACACACACACACACACACACACACACACACACACACACACACACACACACACACTGTTGTCATTCTGGTGTGTCTCCAACAGTTGACGATGGGACAGGCACCGTGCCTTGTTGTCACTGGAGACCGGTTGAAGGCAGTGATCAAGGGATGGTCGTGCCTGAGCTTGGAAACCTGGTGTCAGTGTTTGGGAAGCTTTACGTATACAATGGAAAGCGTCACATACGAGTCTCACATATCAGTTAGGATTTGTTAGGGTGTTGTGTTGGTGGAGAGGCGTAACCCAAGTGGTGTAAACATCTCATCCTTTCTGGTAGTGGTGGAGTCTGACCCCAACGTGGAACCACTGCACTGGCTGGAGGTTCTCCAGTTGAAGAAAACTGTGTATTCAAAGCCTTTTGTTCTGCCGCCAGGTGCACTGGGGTGAGTGTGGTGGGTGGTGTTGGTGTTTGTGCATGCAGAGGGTGTGCGCATAAGTATGCACATGTAAAGAGGGAGTGTGTGTGTGTGTGTGTGTGTGTGTGTGTGTGTGTGTGTGTGTCACTGTGTATCTTTATGCTTGGCACCATTTTCTTTCAATTTAGGTCTGACATGGTCCAAGTTACCAACAAGGTGTGCCTGTTTTAAAATCAGCAAGGCATCCCTACAAGGTGGTTGTCTTTCAATGTCCCCAGGACTCCCTCAAAGCAATGGTTTCCAGCGCCTTGCTCAAGACCCTGAGGGACTGCCCACCCTTCACGCTCAGTCAGCTGCAAGGCGACAGTGAGCTAAAAGAGGCTGTGACGAGAGAGGTGAGAGGGAGCTGCCTGGGGAGGAGGTATGTGTCCTCCTGCCAAGCAAACAGGTCCTGAGCTGCCTAGATGCGGAGGGAGACTTGGACAGCACACTTGTGGGTCAGGAGGTATCAGCTGCTATCACAGGGCTGTCACGTGAAGGTCACCTGATCCGAGTGACACAGGAAGGTGATGGGGGGTCAATGACGGATCTTTACGAGGTTAGTGCTGGTAGTGTGAACCAGAGGTGTGTGTGTGTGTGTGTGTGTGTGTGTGTGTGTGTGTGTGTGTGTGTGTGTGTGTGTGTGTGTGTGCTGTGAGAGGGGCACAACCATTACGAACCCTACCCTACCCTTCCCTCCCAGGTGCTGGTGGAAGAGAAGCATCTCTGCCCATCTATCCTCCATTTCATACAACAGAAGAGTCCCAGGACAGGTAAGGGAAAGCCCCTTACCCTTACTCTTGTATTTCGCTCTGAATGAGAGCCCAGCCTGTCATATGAGAAGTCAAATCCATTCTGAGTGGATTGGCACCCAAACCATTGTCCTAAGCCTAGGGTACCATCAGGGAAGGGCAATTCCAAATTAGAGAACTACTGTCACAATTTCAAACCCCATTTTTTGTTTGGTGGCGTGAATGGAGCATTGCCCAGCATGACATGTGACCACACACCTCTGTTGCACAACATGACATGTGACCACACACCTCTGTTGCCCAGCATGACATGTGACCACACACCTCTGTTGCCCAGCATGACATGTGACCACACACCTCTGTTGCACAACATGACATGTGACCACACACCTCTGTTGCCCAGCATGACATGTGACCACACACCTCTGTTGCTCAACATGACATGTGACCACACACCTCTGTTGCCCAGCATGACATGTGACCACACACCTCTGTTGCCCAGCATGACATGTGACCACACACCTCTGTTGCCCAGCATGACATGTGACCACACACCTCTGTTGCCCAGCATGACATGTGACCACACACCTCTGTTGCCCAGCATGACATGACATGTGACCACACACCTCTGTTGCCCAACATGACATGTGACCACACACCTCTGTTGCCCAGCATGACATGTGACCACACACCTCTGTTGCCCATGACATGTGACCACACACCTCTGTTGCCCAGCATGACATGTGACCACACACCTCTGTTGCCCAGCATGACATGACATGTGACCACACACCTCTGTTGCCCAACATGACATGTGACCACACACCTCTGTTGCCCAGCATGACATGTGACCACACACCTCTGTTGCCCAGCATGACATGTGACCACACACCTCTGTTGCCCAACATGACATGTGACCACACACCTCTGTTGCCCAGCATGACATGTGACCACACACCTCTGTTGCCCAGCATGACATGTGACCACACACCTCTGTTGCCCCCAATAGTGCATGGTGTATCTGAGAGCTGGATAGTGGACTTTGTGAACCAAAGCCACAGGAACATCCCTGCTTCAAGGATCCTCACAGCCATTGACAGACTTGTAGAGAGAAGTGACATTTACCCAGTCGGACCAAAATTATACAAAACAGTCAGCTAGCGAAGTTAACATCCCAGTTATCAAAGGATTAACACTCTAGCTAGCAAAGGGTTAACACTCTAGCTAGTAAAGGGTTAACACCTCCAGCATATCATTGGTACAGGACGTCATAGTGACCAGGACGGTACAGAATGTGGATTCTGGCGGGGACCCCTCCAGGGAAGTCGTGCTGGTTCACCTGGCCCCCCTCCGCACGGTCCATGTACTGCACCCTGACCCCTACCCCAAGGGCTGTGGTGAGGGCTGTGATATGCATGTGGTCACATTCCACGTACATTGGCTCCACCTCCTGCAAGAAATAATAATAATGGAAAACACTGTCAGTCTGTATGTCATTCCAAGTCACAGTACATCCAAAATCCTTACTCCTCCCTTCCATGTGACTTAACTACAAGTCCTTTTAGGATCAGGCCGAGATAAGTAAGAGGCTTAAATCCTATTGATTTGAGGCTGTAGTATAGCTATCAGTACGGTTTTGTTCAGACTATACTGGTAGTATAGCTATCAGTACAGTTTGTTCAGACTATACTAGTAGTATAGCTATCAGTACAGTTTGTTCAGACTATACTAGTAGTATAGCTATCAGTACAGTTTGTTCAGACTATACTGGTAGTATAGCTATCAGTACAGTTTGTTCAGACTATACTAGTAGTATAGCTATCAGTACAGTTTGTTCAGACTATACTGGTAGTATAGCTATCAGTACAGTTTGTTCAGACTATACTAGTAGTATAGCTATCAGTACAGTTTGTTCAGACTATACTAGTAGTATAGCTATCAGTACAGTTTGTTCAGACTATACTAGTAGTATAGCTATCAGTACAGTTTGTTCAGACTATACTGGTAGTATAGCTATCAGTACAGTTTTGTTCAGACTATACTGGTAGTATAGCTATCAGTACAGTTTGTTCAGACTATACTAGTAGTATAGCTATCAGTACAGTTTGTTCACACTATACTATAGTACGCGACACCATTGAGGAGGTAAAAACTATGCACTCTTTTTAAAAAATAAAAGGTGTCTGTGGGTTCAAAAAAAATAGGTTAGACATTATTTTCCGCAGACCATCTCGTATTATTAAAAATTCAGTGAGTTGAATACTAATGAGCAAGACTATTATTCACGATAGTTAACAAGTGTGGCCACTAATGAATTCACAGAAAACACAATAGTCATGTACAAAAGGGCCTCTGGGCCCTTATCTAACACTAAGCAAACTATGGTTCAGAACAGTTATTTTAGCGAGAACTGTTCTTACACAGTCTAAAGGTGGCGTCAGTAATGAGGCTAAAAGGTAAAGAATGTATTCTTGAAAATCAAACTGACAGTGTAAAAGTAGAAGACGAGATATTGTATATTTAGATGTATCAATACATGTAGAATCAAAATATGATTCTTTATTTTGGATGCGGTACAAAATTATGGTCGAATTGAATAAATATTTAAAAAGTACCCCCTGTTAACTTGAAATTTTTGACTAATTATTAAGTGCACAAGGTTCATTTTTATAGCCAACATAGCTGGTAGATTTCTAGGTTTGTTGGCTATGAGCTATCAGTACAGTTTGTTCAGACTATACTAGTAGTATAGCTATCAGTACAGTTTGTTCAGACTATACTAGTAGTATAGCTATCAGTACAGCTTGTTCAGACTATACTAGTAGTATAGCTATCTGTACAGTTTGTTCAACGTAATGAATAGCTCCACTAGCATGGCTCGGCCCGACTCTAAAAGGACTTTTACTACGTGTGTCAGTACTGCACCCCCAGAATGACATTATGTTTAAGTCAACAGACATTTACTGTTTTAAAATTTGTAGTACTCTGGTGTACTGGGTTAACCCAGCCACGTGGGCAAAGCTGCCTCCTCACAGACCTGAGCTCACCTCATTACAGTACTCCTTGACGGTCCTTCCCTCTTCCACAAAGGCTTGGTAGAAGTCTGCATTGGCTTGAAGGTACCCTGACGTGACGATCCTCAGATAGCACACTATGTAATCTGAGCTGCCGGGGTCTCTGAACGTCTGTGTGCCACACACTGCCATCGTGAATAAGGTAACTGGACAGCTCACACTGGCCAACCTGAGTGAGAGTCTCGATAGTTGCTCCTGAAGAAATCTGGTCCAAGGTGGCCACAAACTGTCATGGCCGCATCACATGATCAAAGCACGGCAACACGTCTAAGCAACTCACACGGTGTCATGAAAGTCATCCAGCGTAAAAGTTGGGTAGCCAAGGGCGATGAGAGAATCTCTTGCCTTCATAATAGCGTCACGGAACCTGCAATTGGTGTGGATATTTTAGCGCTCCCAGCAAAAAGTTCTTGGACAAGATTCCTGCCCAAGATCTTGACCAACTTGCCCAAGATCTTGACCAACTTGCCCAAGATCTTGACCAACTTGCCCAAGATCTTGACCAACTTGCCCAAGATCTTGCCCAATTTGCCCAAGACTTGCCCAAGATCTTGCCCAAGATCTTGCCCAAGGTGCCAAGATTATGCCGGCCAATTTCTGGCCAAGATCTTGGCCAAGATCTTACCCAAGATATGGCAAGATCTCAGCCTCCTGGCAAGATCTTGGCCTCCTGCCAAGATCTTGCTCTTCTTGGCAAGAACCTTGCCCAAGAACTTTTTGCTGGGGCTTTTTATATATAATTATGGGTCATCTACCTTGGGAGGTCCGAGGGGTCGTACAGAAGGCTCTCCATGTAGGCGAAAGCAAATGCTCTGAAAAAGCAGTTTCCATCACCCCTCGTCCTCCGCAGTTTCGAGTACTTCGACTTGAGATCCTTTGAACAATGTGTGCGTGGGATACTTTTTTATCTCGTGCGATTTTATGCATAATTGCGTGCCTGAATCTTGGCTTGGTAGATGTGGTCGTCATGGGTGTACTCTTTCTCGAGGCTACAAAAGTCTTCCTTGTCACCGACAAGTTCGCACGTGTCTGAAACCTGCGGGTCCAGTGCGCGCATTAGTACGGTCAGAAAAATAAGGATTCTAACACCTCTTTCTTAATCCTTTCCACCTGCGCTAGTGTCTTTTCGTCCAGATTAAATGCTGTAAACACGCTGCCTTGAAGCGTTTGAGCATCCAGAAAAAAAACATACCATCTTCGAGTAAACTTGGCTGTTCTGCCATTGTGCCCCGCAATTTATCTCTTAATTAGAGTTGTCATGGTGATGCCTTCTCAAAATGGTGAGTTTCTGCTGTTGCAGACCTGGTCGTGCGTGCTAAAATGTTAAACGATCCCTTAGGCCAAAGCCACGAGCATTAAAGACGCCATAGCGAAATGGGTAAGTCATAGGACATAGGAGATGATACGTACGCATCGAATTTAAGTAACGTGTAGGCGGAAAAAAGTGGACAAGATCCTGCTCAAGCCAAGGAGGTCAAGCTGTACATGCAGCTGCCACCAATTGAAAAAATGGATGCCTCTCTTTCGACCCTGGTTAACTGCGAGTAAGACTGTTTTTTAAATCTTTTGTTGTTTTAGTTACAGCATGTTGTCCCTTTTAGGTGGTTATCGTTATCGTCGAACTGCATTGATAAGATAACAAATCTGAACGGCCTTAGTAAGGAACTGTTCCCCACCGATCCGTTGTAATAGTTTAAATGTTTTTGACTTTGTTGTTGGCACAGAACATCTCAAGATATTATCTCTTGGTCGCAACCTAATCAAGAACCTCACTGGACTAGTATGGCAGTCAGGAACCCATCACAGACCATACTCATCTAAGTTTTTTTTTTTTTTTGGCTTTAGGAAGGAGTTGCTGACACTTTGGAGCAACTGTGGCTGTCATACAACAATATAGAGAAGCTAAAAGGAATAACTGTTCTTGCTAAGCTCAAGGTTCAGTCGTCTGCCTGCCTCAGTAGTATTATATCTACACTGCTGCTGCACATTTTTAGGTGCTCTATATGTCAAACAATTATGTAAAAGAATGGGGAGAGTTTCAGAAGTTGGCAGAACTGCCCCTCCTGGAAGAGCTCGTCTTTGTTGGTGAGAGGCTAGTCTTGCATTATGAAGACATTACGAGCTCTTTTGTTTTGTTCTTTTATCTCACAGGCAACCCTCTTGAAGAGAAACACTCTGCTGAGAAGGACTGGCGGGAACAGGTACTGAAGCGTTTGCCGAAGCTGAAGAAGTTGGATGGTATGCACTAATTGGAGTCAAACCACACCCCACATTTACACTGCGTGATGACCTTTATTAGGGGAAACTGTTGTTGGACAGGATGCAGAAGAGGAAGCATAAGATGTCCTGAGTGTGCCACCATCTGTTGTGGTCACGTGTGCTCATTTTGTGTCTCATTGTGAACTGCAAAAAAGGTTCCATTTCCCCTCACCTGTCATAAAACAAAGCTGCCGGAATGTGAAACTGAACAACACTTGTGCCATAACTAAACCAGTCACCAGCGGGAAGGGAGATATGGGAGGTAACTGTATCCATTCAACACACACACACGTATATAATTACCACATAGTACACACTACTACATGATACATAGCTTTTGGGGGAGAGAAGGGGGAGGAGGGGGGGGGGTTCCAAATTATCCATCTAGCTACAGGCACACACATCCCCATGGGACAGCTAGCCACCACAGTCAGTCACCACAGCTGCATGTTCAAGTGGTTTGAGTTGTCCACACCTGTTCAGCGCTACTATGGTCGCACGCAGCTAGATGTATGGTGCTCCCCTGTGACTGCAGGCACAGATCAGTTGTGCTGTACTGTATAAATCCGGGGTGCACTAATTGGAACCGTTGCGATGCACCACCGGAGCACTGCTGGAGGACTGGGGACTCTAGCAGAGTGTGACCATCGTGAGTGAGGCACATTGACCCCTGCATGATAGCATGTGCCGAAGTAAGTGCCCACCTCTGTAAGGAGGGGAGGGAGAGGAGGCAAAGGCGAACGAGGGAGGGAGGGAGGGAGGGAGGGAGGGAGGGAGGGGAGGGAGGGGAGGTGAGGGAGGAAGGGAAGGAGGGAGGGAAGGAAGGGAGGGAGGGGAGGTGAGGGAGGGAGGGAGGGAGGGGAAGAAGGAAGGTGAGGGGAGAGAGGGAGGGAAGGGTAACAGAGTAATGCAAGCAATGTGTAGAAAAGGCTTACCTGGAACTGCTGCCTTCCATGGTCACATGGCCTTAGTTCAGGATGGTGTTGCCCATCAACAAGACTGTCAAGGCACAATGATCCTTGATGTATCAGACTGCGCGTGATGTCTTTAAAGTCTGAATTCCTGTGCGTGTGTGTTGTGTGTTGTGTGTGTGTGGTGTATGTGCATGTGGGTAACACAAGTGTGCTTTGTGTTAGTACTTACTTAAGTTGCGGGTAGACATTGTCCAGATACCACTGAAATGGTTTGCACTTCTTTCTCAGTGCCAGCCTCTCAGAAATACTGAGATTGATAGAGTGTGTGTGGTCATGTGATAGTGTATGTGGTCATGTGATAGTGTGTGTGGTCATGTAATCATGTAATGATGATAGTATATTGGACTGCTTGAATGTAGCTCAAACATTTAGATGATACAATTAAGTAACATTTAGCTCCACCCACCTCCTTCCCCCCACATGCACACCAAACTCACTTCCCAAAATCAACCTCCAAAGTACCAGGGTTAGCATCATAGAAGGTCTGTGTGTAATCATCCAACCATACCTCTGCTGTACGACGAAGGTTCCTAAGGTTTTTCAAAGTCAGCGTATGTGCATGCACACACATACACCCAACACATACACATACACACACAACACACATACACATATACAACAACACACACACGTACACACACATGCACACAACACACACACGTACACACAACACATACATGCACATACACATGCACACGACACATACACACAACACACATGACACATGCACACAACACACACACATACATACAGACCCACCTTCCCACTGTAGTCTGGTATGTGTTGCCCTCGCCAAACGTGTAAGGCATGGATGTCCTGAAGATATGACCAACATGGGAACACGGTATTATCTCCATCTTCCCTCCACACATCCACGTCCTCAGGCTCAGTTCTGGGTAATATTGTGATCATTTCATCATGGACACACCCATACAGGACACGCCCAAACAGCGCACGGCACACCCACATAGGGTATGCCCAAATAGGGCACACTATGCCCAAACAGAGCACACCCACACAGGATACACCAGGTCATTTCACAGGAAACGGGACCATCACCATCTCATATCCTTGCACAACTTTCCATATGTTCTCCCTTCCAAACTACAATAACCTGCTGTATATTTGTATACCCCAAGTTGTTTGGTTTATAAAATGCAACCATTTGAATAATTAATTAATTTGGTGACCTTTAGCACTTTCAAGGGAGATTTCTATTATGTGTTAGCAGAGGCGTTATTTAAAAGTGGGGGGGGGGGCTGAAGTTAATTTTCATAAAAGTAGGCGTGGTCATTTATGTTTTAAGAGCACGTTTTCAAATGCTGTAATGAATGATTCTAAAAAATGTACAAACAATATACGAATACGAATATACTGGAGATTTTTTCATTAGCAACTCCCAAAATAATTCTTCCTTGCATCATTTGCTGATACAAAGTCTTTTTAAAATTATTTCAGACATGTCCAATGAATCAGTTATTTTTGTGACAATGAAGCAGCATTACATTATTAAGTCTTTCCTGCATCATACTTGACCTCAAGTAGGTTTTAACTCATCTCAGAGCAGAAAATGACCTTTCAGCATTAGCTGTAGCAATAGGAATAGTGAAGTACTAGTTTTATTACCTCTGAATAGAGAGTACGTGTGAGTGGTACTGCTTTGAGCATTTCAGCACATACTCTAATGTTTGTGATTTGATTAAGATTTTTGTTTTCTGGTCTTTTTTTAATTTCAGAAATGAAGTCAGGAATCAGATTAAGTTGTCTAACCAACCTTTTGCCATCCAAATCTTTACTATACAACTCCAAAAATGATTCCTCAACATGCATGTCCTCATTGGATTGTAGATTTGCTGCTTTGAGCAGAATGCTTTCAATGATATTTCAGTGCTTCTTGATTAAATCTGCACTCATTTCTAACTACATCCAAAACTAATGAACTAAATTACATGCAGTGCTTGAAAAGTTCACCTCTTAAACTTTCTTTCATCCTGAAAAACTTTAAGACAGAGGGATAAATGTCTGACACTCGCTTTCGCTTTGTCGTCATAATTTGATAAAGCATGTGACACATCAACCGCACTTATTAAAAGTGGCCCCCTAGCCCCCCCCCCCCCCTTATGCTTATGGTTAGTACAATATTTGCTCTGTAGTAATAGGTGCTAGCTCATGCAACAAAAAAGCAATGCAGATCTTTATTGGTATGCATAAGGGGTTACAGAAAGGCGATGAATATGTTACGATAATTATAAAATATTCCCAATTACAACAATTTTTTAAAAATGAGTAGCACTTGATTGCTTAGCTTTATTTTTTAGTGGGATTCATATGAATTTTAAGTATAGCATCCATTTTGTTCTACATGTTACAAGATGTCAATTACAAAGTTGTGATAGAGTTTATACAGCTAAGTCAGCAATGGGCAATGTAAACATCTGTGTATCTCTAGCTGCTATAGCAACGGCTAGCTTCTTCCAAATTTTTTTTTCGCAAGTATCAATTGAACGGTCAATAGGACCACTGTTTAGTGCTGCATTGTCGGTCGGCAAGGGCTTGCCAGCACACAGCTCACAGTAGTGGATCCGCTCTATCACAACCCATAAGGGAATCAAAATGGATGCTATACTTAAAACAGGTTTCCCAGCCCAATGCATAATATATAAAGTAAAGTATTCCAGTGATGTCAAGAGCTACTCATTAAAAAATAAATAAATAGGATTATTCAAATGGTTATACTTTTAAACCAAACAACTTGGGTTATACAAATATACAGCAATTTAGTGTAGTTTGAAACGGAGAACATATGGAAAGTTGTGCAAGGATATGAGATGGTGATGGTTTGAGGGTGGTCCTGTTTCCTGTGAAATGACCTGCCCAAACAGGGCACACCCACACAGGATATGTCCAAACAGGGCACACCCACACAGGATATGCCCAAACAGGGCACACCCACACCGGATATGCCCAATCAGGGCACACCCACACAAGAGTATCTATTCTCATATGAGGTCCTTACCAATATTCTCCCCGCCCCAAATCTCCATTTCAGAATCATACAGTCCATGGTTCACAAACCACTCCTTGGTTGTGGCAAAAAGTCCTCCAGCTATGGCGGGGGTCCTGTGGGACATCATCCACATGATATGGGGGACACAAGTCATTTGGGGAGAGGAGTGGAGAGGGGGAGGGAGGAGTGGAGAGGGGAAGGGTGGAGTGGAGAGGGGAAGGTGGAGGGGAAAAGAGGGATGGAGTGGAGAGGGTGGAGGGGAGGGTTGAAAGGGGAGTGGAGAAGAGGGTGGAGAGGGCATAGAGGTACAGACATCTCCACTGTACACACACTCACTCTATTGGCTCCATGGAAACCTTCTTTTCTTTGTCCTCCTCACTGGTCATCTGGTCCCATCGAAACACTAGGTTGGGGCCAAAGCCTGGAGGGAAAGGAGGTGGAGGTGAGGAGGGAGAGGATGGGGAGGGGAGGAGGTGGACGGGAGGAGGGAGGGATGGAGGAGAGGAGGGAGGGGTGGAGGGGAGGAGAGAGGGAGGAGGGAGGGGAGGAGGGAGGGGTGGAGGAGGGAGGGGTGGAGGAGGGAGGAGGTGGAGGTGAGGAGGTGGAGGGAGGAGATGGAGGGGAGGAAGAGGAGGTGAGGAGGTGGAGGGAGGAGATGGAGGGAGGAGATGGAGGTGAGGAGGTGGAGGGAGGAGGGAAATTGATGAAGAGAATGTATTACATACATACAACACAGTATGGCTGACCTCCTTTGACGTTCAGGCTAGTCGGAATGTACTCCATTGTATCCTTGTTAATAATATCAATAACCGGTGAGACAATGTGATTTGGGTACTGTTGTATGAATTTGTATGTATGTATGTATGTATGTATGTATGTATGTATGTATGTATGTATGTATGTATGTATGTATGTATGTGTGTGTGTGTGTGTGTGTGTGTGTGTGTGTGTGTGTGTATGTATGTATGTATGTATGTATGTATGTATGTATGTATGTATGTATGTATGTATGTATGTATGTATGTATGTATGTATGTATGTATGCATGCATTACATAGAATGCTATGATGACATCATCTCTACCCGCCTCCTTATGCTTACCAGTTCTACCCTGCTCATCAGTGGTTCAAGCCATCCCTTAGTGACCTCGCAATGACTGTCCAGGAATGTAAGGATGGGCCCATGGGCCACAGCCACACCCTCCAGACGAGCCCGGATCAGTCCTATAGCAAAGAGAGGTGCCAAATGAGTGCAGGGAAGGAGATGGGGAGGAGGAAGAGGGGAGAGGGAAGAGGGAAGGGAGGATGGTGGGGAGAGGGAAGAGGGAAGGGAGGAGGGTGGGGAGAGGGAAGAGGGAAGGGAGGAGGGTGGGGAGAGGGAAGAGGGAAGAGAGAAGGGTGGGGAGAAAAAGGAGGGAGGAAGGGGAGAGAGAGGAGGGAGGGGAGAGGGAGGAGGGAGAGGAGAGGGAGGGGAAGAGGGAGGGATATGAAGGGAGGGATATGAGGGTTCGAGGGGAGAGGAGGAAGAGGGCAGAGGGGGGAGAAAGGAGGAATAAGGAAACCTCACCTTGTCTTTTGGTAAGCCTGATAACTTTTACTTTCGGTATTGAAGCCAACAGTTGTGCATCCATGACTGTAACAAGTATACACACATCATTCTAAGAATATTCTTAATTACTGGGAAGTATATGGACCTACCATTTCAATAAACAAAGAAATATTTTCAAACCAGTTCACCACTCCATACCTTCATGGCCTTTCCTTGCAAAGCCCCCCCCCCCCCACTAACAGGGTGGTGTCCCTATCCCCTCCCCACTCCCTGTCCCCTCCTCCTCCCTGTCCTCCCCACTCCTTGTCCCCTCCTCCTCCCTGTCCTCCCCACTCCCTGTCCCCTCCCCACTCCCTATCCCCTCCCCACTCCCTGTCCCCTCCCCCTCCCTGTCCTCCCCACTCCTTGTCCCCTCCTCCTCCCTGTCCTCCCCACTCCCTGTCCCCTCCCCACTCCCTGTCCCCTCCTCCTCCCTGTCCCCTCCCCCTCCCTGTCCTCCCCACTCCCTGTCCCCTCCTCCTCCCTGTCCTCCCCACTCCCTGTCCCCTCCTCCTCCCTTCCCTCATTTCCATTGTCAAATTCCAGACTGCACACTACCACATATGGTGGTCCATCATAAACATAAAGGGGAGTGGCCCACAGGATGATGGCTCTAGTTCCCATATTGAAATTACTTTTATTAGACTTCTGGTTTGAGGGCAAAGGACACACATTTTCATAATTCATTCAAACCACTCTCTCCCCCTCTGATATCTCATTGGACCACTCTCTCCCCCTGATATCTCATTGGACCACTCTCTCCCCCCCCCCCCCCCCCCCCCCGATATCTCATTGGGCCACTCCCCCCTGATATCTCATTGGACCACTCTCTCCCCCCTGATATCTCATTGGACCACTCTCTCCCCCTCTGATATCTCATTGGACCACCCCCCCCCCCGATATCTCATTGGGCCACAGCATTACCATCTTTGCTGGCATCATCCACCAGTATTATCTCCCTGATTAAGCGGTCTGGGGTCCTGTTCAGTACACTGAGGGAAGGGAGCATCATGTGATGTGGAGAGAGGAGGAAGGAGGAGAGAGGGAAGGGGAGGAGGGGAGAGGAAGGGGAGGAGGAGAGAGAGGAAAGGGGAAATATGAAGGAGTAGACAGGAAGGAACATATTACCTCAGAATAGTCCTAAGAAGAGCTGATCTCGCTTCATTATGGAAACAGATTATGATTGACGTGGAAGACAGCGTGTAGGGTCTTGACCGGGTACGCAAGCACCTGGATTTGGAGAGAGCAGCACAAAGGAGTTAATATTCCTATGTTCAGCTGGCCAGTGCATAAGGGGTTAATATCTTTGGACGGAAGCACACAAGGGGGTTAAACTCCCGTTTTTATATTAAAGTGACCTTGGATTGCTCATGTCCTTGAGCTCCCTGTTTGGGGGTGTGTTATCGCTTGCCACCTGGTTGAAATTAAAGAGCACCATTGCATCCCCGCCCCCTCTGTCCATGTGCTGAGGGCTGAGGTAGCCATGCACATCAAAGCTATTGCCAAGCTTTCGCAAGGACGTGCTGGTATTATCGAGGGATTTGGGGTCCCAGTCTCCTCCCACTAGCGGTTGCCCGGTATCCAACGGTGCATGTGTGTCAATCATCTTTTGGGGGAGGTGCCTTTTGTGTGGTTCCATCTCCCCATCTAGGCTGTTGCTTAGGATGTCTTGAGTGGAAAGGTCCCTGACTGGCCAATCAGCTTGTAGCTTGTTCCGAGAGATCTCCAACTGAAATGGAGGGAACTTGGGTGTGGAAGGCTTGGGCGTTGGTGAATATGTGGTTGCCATGGTAACTGGTGCGTGAGGTGGTTTCCTAAAAGCAATGCATAATAACTTACACGTTGCATTGTTACCATGGTAATGAAAAATAAAGCAACACCTGACTGGTTTTCTGCCCTCTGTATAAATCTGTGGTACAGGTTTGGAATGTTCTTTTTGGAGCTCCTCAATATCGCTACGAACATTCCTGGTTTCTGTAACTGTGGTGATCGGCTGTGGGATGAAATAGTGTGTACATGTATATAGGTGTGTTGAAAGTGAGGATCGTGTGTGTGTGTACGCGCGCGCGTGTGTATTTTCGATTCGATGCACTTTTCACAGGATGTAGATATAAACACGTCTAGCTATGTTAATGCATCCAGCTGCCCTATTTAACTCACGTACGACTTCTACACACAATCTCACTTTGAACAGCTCGATCGCATTAGGGTTTGGAAAAAACCAGCCAAAACACAGTAACAGGCAGAAAGTTATAGCGGCCGCGATTTTGGCGAAGCGCAGACGCGACATGGCAACTTTGCGGTCTCGACCTCAGAATCATTTCGTGGTTCCACACGTAAATAAAAATTAAATGGTCAATCACCCCTGTGGTTAAGCTTGTTAAATACAGTTTAAGGTACTTAAACCTAGTTAACCGACCACCGCGCCTCAGTACCAAGACAATCACGTGAGACGTGACACGCATGCGCATGTCAGTAGTGCGAAACGGTGGTGCGGAATAATTTTCTTTTCTTTTAACTGACTTCTCCATCACCATCCGGGATGATGTGAGTCTGTGGGCGGGGATATGGCACGGTACGAGTGGGTGGTGCCATATCACCACACACACCCAAACTTGCCGCGCCACGCGTACCCTGGCCCAGACCCCTGCCAAGAGCATGTAGACCCAAATCAGTGCAGGCCATACAACAATATCGTGATAGAGAAGGTTAATCTGTTTAGAGTAGTGTACCAGCTGGACAATTGCTGCAATTGTTGTCCGTACGATGGGAGATTACATGGTTGTAGTTTTCGATTATCCGCTAACCATTTTAATATACGTCCTGCAACATATTAAATATATTATAGTTTCATACACAATGTGACGCACTAGTCTGGGCACGAGACGAAGAGTATCCCGAAATGACAATTAAGCAATGATTGGCCATTGATTATTAATCCTTGGTACAAACCACCTCGAAGGTAATTTCGTATCCGCTTTGATCCAGGTCCATTGTAACGCGGTACGTACCACTGATGGTTTTCTGTACAACAACAGTAGTTGCAAATTGTGCAGCATTGTCTTCAAAATTTGCTATTATCCAACTTTACGGCTACGTGGAGAGGCCATTTTTACTGTTTGAAAGGTCGTTTGTAACTGTAGGGAAAAGCTAACTATTGCTGCAAGCAAATTTTAAAAAGGGATGAATGTAGCGTAAAAACTACAAACTGGCCGTCGACGCTGTCAAAAATGCAGAAGCTCGTAAATAAACCCAACTAAGGCTGCACTATACTTATACGTCGTACAACGACGAAGAAGTCCATCATAGCCGGGTTCTCGGTGCTCGAGTTCAACAATTTTTTTTTGGCGGACTTGGTGCGCCTGATGGACAACCCAAACCAAATGTGAGTCCTTGATATGATGCTATGAACCATTTGTGGTTCATTCTCGACTAGTATTGACCATCGAGCCGCGTTTTATATATAATACAGCTGGCTTAACAAAGATTGAATACATTCACATCCAATGTTCTATCTCAGCCATCTCATCCAGATCTTGTGTGAACTGTTGGTTTAAAATTTTTTTTTTACCATGATCTTCTAATGTGATCATTCATAAGGTAACGTAAATGACTATCTTCTTCCAATATAATTTCTTTCCATGTGATTATCATTTTCCTAGACAAGCTGTACATGATTGATAGTGCCTTCCATAATGGATGCCTTGCAGAGGCTTGAAAGGCTGTGACAAAAAAAATCATACACATGCATACACACAAACATGTACAAACAACACAGTGAAATTTCAAATGAACAATTTGGGAGTGTTCTTTGCTGAGGAAAGTGAAAGTCTCTTTGACCTTGGAATGTAGCTGAATGGAATCCCTAGTCCATAACATTCTTGCAGGTTGCATGCATGCCATGTCTACAGTCGTGTGGCCTCCAGAGCCACCTTATATTGCAAGTCCCGAAAGCTGGGTCTGTCTTCCGGTTTAATCTTCCAACATTCTAACATGATATCATAAACTTCTGATGGGCAGGGTGGAACTTTGGGCAGAGGGGGGGCTGGTGGGGAAGAAGGGGTGGGGCCTTCGGTAAGCAACCGTACCATCTGTTGGAAGGAGAGTTCTGAGGTGAGTGGCACAGAGAGAGACAGAGAGGTGGAGAGGGAGGGAGAGAGAGACAGAGAGGTGGAGAGGGAGAGGGAGAGAGAGAGAGACAGAGAGAGAAGAAATAGAGAGAGACAGAGAGAGAGAGATTACCAGTGCGTGAATGTTGACTGTTGGCTGTTGGAAGCGTCTCAGCTGTGCTTGAAACACATGATTAGGGAGATGTCCCATGGTGAACATCTCCCACAGGGTGATCCCATAGCTCCAGACATCTCCTTTGGAGGTGAAGCGTCTGTTCTTTAAACACTCTGGGGCGTACCTGAGGAAGGAAGGGGAGAGAGGGGTGGAAGGGAGGGAGGAAGGGGAGAGGAGGGAAGAGGAGAGAAAGGGGGGAGGAAAGGGAGAGGAGGGAGGAAGGGGGGAAACATAAGTAAGAAAGTAATTTGATTTACATTTTCACTACAAAATTTACCAGAATATTGGAAGCTCTTTCAGGTTACTGGAGTAGTAATAATCTGATTTTGTGTGGCCCCTGCTCAGTCCGAAGTCTGATATCTTGACCAGTTTGTCTGACTCAATGAGGACATTCCTTGCAGCTAGGTCGCGATGAACCAGCTTCTGGTTTTCCTGAATATGAGAAATGGAGTTCCCACACCACACCACACCACATATTACTACCACCACACATATCACTATCACCACACATCACTCACCAAATAGTCCATCCCATTAGCAATCTGTTCACTGAATAGTAGAAGAGTTTTCATACTACTCTGTGCAGTCCGAGGCTCACTGTGTGACTTTTCCTGTTAGTACACGTGTGTGGATGTGTGCACGGTGTGTGCAGGAATAATACACCAGTCATCACTGATCACACTTATCCACAGTCACACCCACCTGTAGGCTTTGCAGGTAGGACCTCAGACTTCCTTTGGGAACAAACTCCATGACAACCAGAGGAATACGCCCCCCTAGCAAGGTGAGAAAGTGAGGAGCTAGGAAGGGGGTGGAGGGGAGAGAAAGAGTTAAAGTGGTTAGGGTCAGCAAATGGTATCTCCCACTTACCATCGCTAATACCCACGAGCTTAACGATGTGTTTGTGATCAAGTGAATGCATGGTGACAATCTCCCTCTCCAAGTCATTCATTACAGCATCCAACTCCTCCCCATCCACGTTGGGTACCTTGACAGCCACCTGCACATGAAAGGGAACACGTCAAGTAGCCAAGCAGCTGGACAAGCAGCCAAGCAGCTTAGGGTTAGGGACAAGCAGCCAAGCAGCTGGTTAGGGACAAGCAGCCAAGCAGCTGGTTAGGGACAAGCAGCTGGTTAGGGACAAGCAGTCAAGCAGCTGGTTAGGACAAGCAGCCAAGCAGCTTAGGGTTAGGGACAAGCAGCCAAGCAGCTGGTTAGGGACAAGCAGCCAAGCAGCTGGTTAGGGACAAGCAGCTGGTTAGGGACAAGCAGCTGGTTAGGGACAAGCAGTCAAGCAGCTGGTTAGGACAAGCAGCCAAGCAGCTGGTTAGGGATTAGCAGCAGTGTGCACACAGAACATTTGGCACACCCAAATAATTAATATATGTTTGGCGTAATGTATTTCACTACGGGGTTGTTGGAATTGGGGTATTGGGGTTTGGAGTTTCAAGTGGCCATTTTCACCCGCTGTCTGAGTCCGGGGGCTCCAGTTGTGTACCTCTAGCATCATGACTGTAAAAATTGCTTCCTTCGGGTCCATACTAATACTTCTGTGCACTGTGTGTGGGGTCATCCTGGCATGCCATAGTGATGGTGTGTGCCAATACTATTCTTCTAATTATGAGATGTTCTAACATTTTTTTAATGAAGGGTTACTACTTCATTCAATCTTCCATGATGAGAAAACTTACTTCTGATGATTCCCTGCTGGGCTTTGTCCAGGTAGCTGCATAAACATTGCTGAAGTGTCCCTAAACACACACACACACACATACACACACACACACACACACACACAAACCGTATGCATGACACACGCACACACACATTCTGTTATTTCTGTTTTTTTTAAAAGCGCTCTGATGTGCCAAATATCCCTCCTCCCCCTGCCATCAGGCTCACTCCCTCCCACTATCTTACACTCCTCTCCCTCCCACTACTTTACCCTCCTCCCCATCCCACCACTTTACCCTCCTCCCCATCCCACCATGCTTACAGATCCAAGCTTTTTGCTCAACTTCAGCTGTTCAAATGATATCCAGGGCACACCCTTTTGGACCAGTGCCTCAGTTTTGGGGTGTTTTGGTCTCTGGCCAGGTGAGCCGTCAACTGGGTTAGGCTCTTCCTCCATTGCTGGAAGTGGCAGCTGTGGAGAGCCTGGTGCCGCAGGGGTGGAGGCGTCTGTTCCATCAGATGTGGAGGCTGGGGAGGAGTCTCTGCGTATGGCCACATGTTTTAGGATAACCAGAGGAATAGCCCCTGTGTGTGAGTGTGTGTGTGTGTGAGTGTGTGTGTGTGTGTGTGTGTGTGTGTGTGTGTGTGTATGGTGAGCGAATGTGTGTGAAAGATATGCTTTGAATCAATCTACAGGTGCATGTTTTAATACACACATACACACACATACACACACACACACACACACACACACACACACACACCTGCAGTTTTGGCCACCTCTATTGGAGAACAGTTGATCTTAAGCTGGGTTGGAAGTCCATCCTGGTGTGTGTGTGGGGGGGGGGGGGGGGGAGTTTGAGGTACAGCTTGCTCAAAGGTAACATGACATATCACACGGCCAACCTTTTCTCTGGTATGGTGTTCAATAAGGGCAGCCATGGTTGCAAATAGCCTCACAGGTTTGTCTACATCAGGGGTTCCATCATCAGGGTCCCTGAGGGAGAGCATCCTCCCAGGGTCCTGCATCCCCCCAGGATCTCGGAGAGAAAGTGTCCCATCAGGGTCCCTGCTGATCCTAAAGTTCTTGATTCTGGCGTTGTGGCAGAGAGAGAGTGTGTACGAGCCTTCGCTGCTCCTGCTCTCCCTGATCAGGTAGGTCCCGTCATCTTTGTTGTACATCTCCAGGATTTTCTCTACCGAATCAGGACTGAAATGCAGGGTTACGCCATATATGGGCATGGAGTGAAGGGAGCATCATATAAAGCGGGCGGAGTCAGAACTGGTCTCATTAGTGCCCTCCAATTCCATAAGCCCCTCCCCCTATTTCATTTAATGCACACCCTTCCCCTCTCTCACCTAATGGCGGCATGACAAAGGTTTCTCTTATATTCATCTGAGTGAGCACACAGAAAGAGAAAGAGAGAGAGAGAGAGAGAGAGAGAGAGAGAGGGAGAGAGAGAGAGAGAGAGAGAGAGAGGGAGAGAGAGAGAGAGAGAGGGAGAGAGAGAGAGAGAGAGAGAGAGAGAGAGAGAGAGAGAGAGAGAGAGAGAGAGAGAGAGAGAGCATGTTACTATATACCACCTTCGAAGGTATAAACACCCATAGAACAACAAAACATTCGCTGTGCATATCTGGTCTCATAATGGATTGTGAAAGTTAATGTGGGAAAACAATTTATTAACTGCAGTTGTTAACTTGATTTTAAAATGTACCTCCCAACTCCACTACCCCTCCCACCTCCACCACTCCACTACCCCTCCCACCTCCACCACTCCACTACCCCTCCCACCACCACTCCACTACCCCTCCCACCTCCACCACTCCACTACCCCTCCCACCTCCACCACTCCACTACTCTCCCACCACCACTCCACTACCCCTCCCACCTTCACCACTCCACTACCCCTCCCACCTCCACCACTCCACTACCCCTCCCACCTCCACCACTCCACTACCCCTCCCACCTCCACCACTCCACTACCCCTCCCACCTCCACCACTCCACTACCCCTCCCACCTCCACAACTCCACTACCCCTCCCACCTCCGCCACTCCACTACCCCTCCCACCTCCACCACTCCACTACCCCTCCCACCTCCACCACTCCACTGTTGTACGCCATACCATTTTTGCCCATTTTCAACATATCATCAGTGGGGACAATTGAAGGGTCTCCCTCCAATATAGAGAAGTTGGCGTCTACCATGATCTGGTAGTAAGCATTCAGCAGGGTAGCAAAACACACCATGTCCTCAGTGCTGGCAAACATCAGCACCTGTGGGGACCACAGAGGATAGGGGTGTGTTAGAAGTAGCCCAGTGGGGAGAGAGGGGGGAGAGAGAGGGAGAGAGTGTACGTGTGTACATGCGAGTGCTTATGTATGTGGTGTGTGTGTGTGTGTGTGTGTGTGTGTGTGTGTGGTGGATGGTCGTATGGACCATTCTGCTGTGACCAGCAATATACCATGGTATGTTTTGGATCCAATACTATCCATTGTAGCATGGTGATGGTGTATGGTGTATGTTGTGATATGGTGTATGTTGTGATAATGGTGATGGTGTATGTTTTTGATATGGTGGTGTGGTGTGTAGTGTTTGTGGTGACGGTGTTTTTGTCATGTCCCGGATTCTATTTTTCCATTGTGGTCACTGCCAACATAGTTTGAATCTTAACATACAGCGGTGTTTACTTTCAGAAGAAATGAAATGGTGGATAATGTTTCCTATGAACTCCATCAAACTCTCATACCTACCATACCATCAAATGATCCATAATGGCTCCCCCCATCCCTCCCTCCCTCCTCCTAATGGGGAAAACGTGGATCCCAATACTCACTACCAAGACAAAAAAGACGGCTCTAAATAATGCCCAACAAATAAACCACATACCCATTTACTAGGAAGTGTTTGCTCAGTTTCAGCAATGGTTTCTGATTGATCTCTTTCAAATGATATGGTCACAGCTTTAGGCCTCAGGACTTCGACCTTTTTTAATTCACCAATTGAGCACACCTTTTGCTGTTTAGACTGTAGTGAGGGAAGCATAGGGGAGAGGGAAGCATAGGGGTTAGATTGTAGTGAGGGAAGCATAGGGGTTAGATTATAGTGAGGGAAGCATAGGGGTTAGATTATAGTGAGGGAAGCATAGGGGTTAGATTATAGTGAGGGAAGCATAGGGGTTAGATTGTAGTGAGGGAAGCATAGGGGTTAGATTGTAGTGAGGGAAGCATAGGGGTTAGATTGTAGTGAGGGAAGCACAGGGGTTAGACTGTAGTGAGGGAAGCATAGGGGTTAGATTATAGTGAGGGAAGCATAGGGGTTAGATTGTAGTGAGGGAAGCATAGGGGTTAGACTGTAGTGAGGGAAGCATAGGGGTTAGATTGTAGAGAGGGAAGCATAGGGGTTAGATTGTAGTGAGGGAAGCATAGGGGTTAGACTGTAGTGAGGGAAGCATAGGGGTTAGATTGTAGTGAGGGAAGCATAGGGGTTAGATTGTAGTGAGGGAAGCATAGGGGTTAGATTGTAGTGAGGGAAGCATAGGGGTTAGATTGTAGTGAGGGAAGCATAGGGGTTAGATTGTAGTGAGGGAAGCATAGGGGTTAGATTGTAGTGAGGGAAGCATAGGGGTTAGATTGTAGTGAGGGAAGCATAGGGGTTAGATTGTAGTGAGGGAAGCATAGGGGTTAGATTGTAGTGAGGGAAGCATAGGGGTTAGATTGTAGTGAGGGAAGCATAGGGGTTAGATTGTAGTGAGGGAAGCATAGGGGTTAGATTGTAGTGAGGGAAGCATAGGGGTTAGATTGTAGTGAGGGAAGCATAGGGGTTAGATTGTAGTGAGGGAAGCATAGGGGTTAGATTGTAGTGAGGGAAGCATAGGGGTTAGATTGTAGTGAGGGAAGCATAGGGGTTAGATTGTAGTGAGGGAAGCATAGGGGTTAGATTGTAGTGAGGGAAGCATAGGGGTTAGATTGTAGTGAGGGAAGCATAGGGGTTAGATTGTAGTGAGGGAAGCATAGGGGTTAGATTGTAGTGAGGGAAGCATAGGGGTTAGATTACAGTGAGGGAAGCATAGGGGTTAAAACATTTACGTGCCACGTGTCGCACCCATGTACCCCGGCATACAACCATGTACCCATGTACCCATACACCCATGTACCCATACACCCATGTACCCATATACCCATGTACCTATACACCCATGTACCCATATAGTCACCTCCCTCTCACCAATAGCCACCTTCCCCTCACCAAAAACGTGATTACACAAAGGTTATTAAAAAGTATGCAAAAGACTTATCCAGCATAATGCATTTAAGTGGAGGGAAGTAGTGTTGCCATAGCACCTCAGCCTTCACACCTGCAACACCTCCCTTTGCACCATCAGCCACGCCCACCTTTTTATCTGCGCCTTTGACAACGCGACAGATTCCATATTCTGACGACACCAGGGTTAAGATGAGGGGAGTGTGTGTCTGAGTTCCATTGGACTAGACAGGAAAAGCAACATACATACAGGTATGAGTGCACAGTAGTATAGAGCCATACGTGAGGGCGTGGCTATATAGCCATACGTGAGGGCGTGGCCATATAGCCATACGTGAGGGCGTGGCCATATAGCTATACGTGAGGGCGTGGCCATATAGCCATACGTGAGGGCGTGGCCATTGACGAAATCCCAGCTTACAGTGTGGGGCATCAAAAGTTAGTAATTCTTTGGTTAAGGTTACATAATTGAATTTCCTGATACAATGAGTGATGCATATACATGTGGCATCAACATGGTTGAACGTGCAACTCTTTCCTAACAAAAAGTTCATTAGCAAATCACTTCCACCTGGTGCATACATTCCTTTTCACATGTACCCCCCCCCCCCCCCATTCACACACACACATACACATACCCAGCTGGCTTTGAATACGTGAATACCACACATTTTGTCTTGTTCAAATACTTCAAGAAACTTGGCTTTGAAGTGATTTTCACTGTCAAACCCAGCGTTGTTGAACTTCTCAAATACTTGCTTGACTGACTCGCACATCTTCTTATTCCACAGTTTCTTAAAAGATGGTGGAATAGAAGCCTCAAGAATGGCTTTCTGTTTCCTGGGAGTTACATATTAAAAGGTTATCCCTGCAACTCTTCTTTCCTCACCTCACTCACTCACTTCCTCCATCCCTACACCTCCCCCTCACACCTCCTTCCTCCATCCCTACACCTCCCCCTCACACTCCTCCTTCCTCCATCCCTACACCTCTCCCTCACACTCCTCCTTCCTCCATCCCTACACCTCCCCCTCATACTCCTCCTTCCTCCATCCCTACACCTCTCCCTCACACTCCTCCTTCCTCCATCCCTACACCTCTCCCTCACACTCCTCCTTCCTCCATCCCTACACCTCTCCCTCACGCTCCTTCCCTGGTAACTCACACAAGTACATCGAAGCTCTCCTTGCTCAACATGGCCTGTCTGGCTATGTCAATTCCCACCATCCAGGTTTTAGTGTTGACAGACACTGGAGGATATGCCTCATCGTGCAGGAAATCATGTCTGACCTATGCACAGAGGAAAGGTAAGGACACGAGTCAAAGCCATTCTACCTACACACATTGCCGCTACAAGAATGAGGGCAAACACAATGGACACGCCCACTACAATGGCCACACCCACTACAATGGCCACAGCCACCAAGGCCACACCCACTACAATGGCCACAGCCACCAAGGCCACACCCACTACAATGGCCACAGCCACCAAGGCCACACCCACTACAATGGCCACAGCCACCAAGGACACACCCACTACAATGGCCACAGCCACCAAGGACACACCCACTACAATGGCCACAGCCACCAAGGACACACCCACTACAATGGCCACAGCCACCAAGGACACACCCACTACAATGGCCACAGCCACCAAGGACACACCCACTACAATGGCCACAGCCACCAAGGACACACCCACTACAATGGCCACAGCCACCAAGGACACACCCACTACAATGGCCACAGCCACCAAGGACACACCCACTACAATGGCCACAGCCACCAAGGACACACCCACTACAATGGCCACAGCCACCAAGGACACACCCACTACAATGGCCACAGCCACCAAGGACACACCCACTACAATGGCCACAGCCACCAAGGACACACCCACTACAATGGCCACAGCCACCACAATGAAGAACACACCCACCACAATGAAGGACACACCCACACTACAAAAGACCTGGTCGTAGTAGTAATTGTATGCCCCTTTGCTCAGTCTCTGCAGAATGAGGCTGTTCTGATGCAGGTGCACAACCACACGCAGCTGGTAGTCTTGGCGCAAGTCCTGGTGACTGAGCCTCTGGTAAGGGCTGAGACACTGCCCCGTCTTCAGGTGACATAGCCCGAAGAAGGCCCTGGCTACAGGTATGATGGCCAGGTCTCTGCATGTTGCGTCAATGAAGTCCTAAATGGGCAAAATAAAAACAGCTGAGGGTCAGCCAATCAAAAAAAAAAAAAGTACAGTGTGTGGGTGGTGGGAAGTGGAAGAGCCTTAACCAGCAGTCTGCACTGTTGTTTACTGACATGTGCCATTCTGTTGCCCATCCCCCATTTAATAATGATGGTTCCTAAGGGACAAAGATGTATGCTATTAATGGAGCCCTCCTCCTACTACATACACACCCTCAGTCTGGGATAGAACAAGTGGTTTCCTAGTCTGTCAACACATAGTGATGCATGGAATGGCAATTATGAAGTTAGTGTAACAACCGAAACAATATGACGTCATATATTTTTTAAAAAGACGCGTTCCTCGGGAGGAAGGCGGGGTGAGCGTCATTGCTAAGGAAATGATCCTACCCCCCCGCCCCCCCCCACCCCCCCCACGATGCATAAGCCGCTCTTGTTCACAGAAAGAAAAAACAATCAATTCTGCGAACTACACCCGTTGGAACCACGATTTAGATTTCACGGATTGCTTCCAGTTTGGCAACCGAAGTTTGCCAACACGCTGAGCATATCTGCTCCTAACATCAAACAACACTCGCGCGCTCGTCTCCTATAGTCCTTATACACAACCCCCTCCCCCCCAAAGGCTCGTGCACACCTCTACACAATGGCACGCACATACATACATACACACGCACACAAATACACACCACTTATGTACAGAGCTCTGCCCCTGTTTTGTTGCTATACTATCGCAAACACATAACAAAGCAGCGGGTTCGTACACCAACACACGTGCGCCCAGCAAGCCAGCAGGCCCGATATAATCCGAGCTACGCTTTTTTGCATCGGCACCGATGGTGCCACGCAAAAAAAAAAAAAAAAAAAAAAAAAAAAAAAAAAAAAAAAAAAACGTAACCTTTTTTGGGTGACCCTACCTTCACAGACGTTCCTTCCTCGCAGCTTACGTCGGACTTGGTCCGTTTGTCCATGAGGTGGACCGTACCTCGACGCTCGCTTCTACGCGTTGCCAACTTAAAGTGTCCGATCATCTGAGCCACAGCGATGCGAACGGGATTGTTGATTGGAAGTGCATAATTAACTATCAACGCTAAATTAGGATACGTGCGCGGTACCATTACGGCAGTCATACTGGTGGTTCCGTGAAGTTCAGTGCGATACCCGAGAGGAGCACAGACGAATGTGTGGGCGCGCGCGTGTGTGTGTGTGTGCGCGCGTGAGTGTGTGAAGGGTGATGGTTGTAACTTGTGCACGTAAACAAAATTAAACAGAGTCCATATCATACGTAACAGCATGGTTCGTGGCCGTTAAACTCATTGACAATTGGTATCATTACTTTTATGTAAAAAGTGACAGCTGATCTGGATAGTGAATCGATGCTGAAATTAAAAAATGTGACTTTCGATGCCCTAATTATATTTATGCACGAAAAAACTCATACGATTCAAGAAAACTAGCTCTATAAATATTACTAGTTGAGAGGGGGGCCCCCTTTTCCCCATCGAGCGGTCGCCTACGGTGACTTTTCTGGATGTCATGTGGTGAAAAGCGTTTTCCTAATATTTTCCGCTTGATAAAAATTGGTTGCACACTTCCAACTACTAGTTGCACCTGCGAGAGAAACTTTTCTACCTTACGCCGCTGTAGACGCCTTTCTTCGCTAGCACTTATGAATATTCATTACGCACATCCAGTAAACTACGACACAGCGGTGGAGATCTTTCTCAAGATGCACCCCAGAAGAATAGAACCATCAAATCTACTTATAGTGTAGGGATAATTTCACACCCTACTGTACCATACTGTGATTAATTTATTTGCTTAAAATTGCTGTATGCCTAATAGATTAGTCAGAGCCACCCCCCCCCCCCCCCCCCCCCCATGGCGCCCCTCTGTTTGATTAGCCCCCCCTCCCCCCCCTTTTGAGGGACGCCACTTAATATATTTTATTTTATGCATGCACGAAAAGCTAATACACGATTCAAACATTATCTCTATGAATATTAATTAGTTGCGGTACGTACTTCTCTCGTACGTCTGTCACTTACATGCGAAGTGTTTGAACTGCCATATTGATCGATGACTCAGATGTCTTGGTTTACTATTGTATTCTTTGCAAATTGCAAATGAGTATAAATTTGGATGCTACAGTACTTGACGGACGATTGCTAGCTCAAAAGTCGCGCATGCGTGATGGTATTGTACGGTCAGAACGTCATCGCAAAGTCGCGCATGCGCGATGGTTTTGTGAGGTCAGAGCGTAAAATGATAGATAAGTGGTCATGACAAAAGCAACACAGGGGTGTCATGCAGTCTGTTCCAGACAACACATCCCTTTTACACGTATGAGGAAAAGAACAACATAAAACTGTATTTAACAGTGGCTGTATTAAAGGTGAGTGCCTACTCCCCAAGACTTAGTTCCCAGATTGCGACCGCAGATTAACTCGAGAGCCCACATCAATTCCAGAAAGCTGGAGGTCATGTAGCCCCAGATCACTGCACCTCTTGTCAAGGAACCTCTTCAGTGATACACCAGCTTTGCCAACTTCAGAGTGCCTCTTGTGGTACAGCAGACAGTTGCTAAAGATGAGGTCCATATCTCTAAGAAAATAGTCCAACCCTTCGTACTCTCTGGCGTTCAGCTTGTTCTTAATGGTCTTCAGGTCCATTGGCACTGTGATGATGTCAGCATAATCAGGGAACTAGGAAATAGAAAGGCAGGTCAATTCCACAAACTGTTATAGTTGCATCCATTTAGAGAGTGAGGTATAAGGTGGGTGGAGATGATATGTAGTGAGGTATAAGGTGGGTGGAGATGATATGTAGTGAGGTATAAGGTGGGTGGAGATGATATGTAGTGAGGTATAAGGTGGGTGGAGATGTTATGCAGTGAGGTATAAGGTGGGTGGAGATGTTATGTAGTGAGGTATAAGGTGGGTGGAGATGATATGTGGTGAGGTATAAGGTGGGTGGAGATGATAGGTAGTGAGGTATAAGGTGGGTGGAGATGATATGTTGTGAGGTATAAGGTGGGTGGAGATGATATGTAGTGAGGTATAAGGTGGGTGGAGATGATATGTAGTGAGGTATAAGGTGGGTGGAGATGATATGTGGTGAGGTATAAGGTGGGTGGAGATGATATGTAGTGAGGTATAAGGTGGGTGGAGATGATATGTAGTGAGGTATAAGGTGGGTGGAGATGTTATGCAGTGAGGTATAAGGTGGGTGGAGATGATATGTGGTGAGGTATAAGGTGGGTGGAGATGATATGTAGTGAGGTATAAGGTGGGTGGAGATGATATGTAGTGAGGTATAAGGTGGGTGGAGATGTTATGTAGTGAGGTATAAGGTGGGTGGAGATGTTATGTAGTGAGGTATAAGGTGGGTGGAGATGATATGTAGTGAGGTATAAGGTGGGTGGAGATGTTATGTAGTGAGGTATAAGGTGGGTGGAGATGTTATGTAGTGAGGTATAAGGTGGGTGGAGATGTTATGTAGTTGGGCAATGTGTACAACAGTGGAAGAGACACCAGGGCAAATATCAGGTCAAACTAAACAACCTTCCCCCCCCCCCCCCCCCCCCTCTCTCACTCTCTCAAACACCTGGAAGACTTACTTCTCTCTTCTTCACTGGCCCTGAAAATGGCCAGCTATCTTGGTGGCCCTTCACTTCATCCCAGATAGCCTCACAAAGCCGAAGTTCCAGTGTCTGTTGCTCTCGCCTATATGAAGACGTTGCTTTCTTTGACATGGGTTGTGAACAACGGAGGTCGATAATGGCAGCAACAATGCCCTCTGCCTTGGTGAGGAAAGGCGAAGCTTGCAGCTGTTCTGATCTTGGCCTCTTGCGACCCTGGTTGCTATCTAACTGTGGAGAAGCTCCAGAGGAGGATTTACTACAAGGACTTGGCTCAGGCACAAAGGATACTCTCCTGCGTGGGCCTCTGCTCTTGGGTTTACTCTCTGGTTTTTTTTCACCACTGTTCTGAAGCCTGGACGATCGGCGAACCTCCACGGAATCAGAAGCCTTGGATCGTCTTGGCTTTCTTGTTGCTACATCGCCTTCTTCATCAGAGACATCCTGTTCTCCACTCTGTTCTTCCTCACTTCGGTATTCTTCTTCTTCTTTCTCTTCCTCTTCACTTTCGCTAGAATTTTCAATAATGGGTACTCTTTGAGTCCTTTTCCTCGTCTTGCTGGGGGTGAGAGGTTTGCAATCATAGCAGAACCAGTCTCCTTCGGGCACATCTACCAGTGGTGGACGAAGGCAGTACATGTGGTAACCATGGTCACACCCATCACAGAGAAGCATGTACTCGTCTCCACCCTTGCGCCTGCAGATGCGGCAACGCACGTTCATAAGAGACCTGCTCCACATGACAGCTCTTTCCAACGTAGCCAGGTGAACAAAGATTTGTGCATAGCTGGTGGACTTGGCTAAAGAAGTCTTCCACTGCTCAAGACAAAGATCACTATCCTTGACTGTGTCAGCCTTTTTACTTCCCCTCTTGTGCTTCTCATCAACTGCGACTCCAAGAGGTAGCATAAGGTACTTCTTTTCAATACCTGCCTGCACTTGGAGAAGTGACCTAGATAATTGTTCCAATGGATCAACCACTGGTGGAACAGGCACGACAACTCCATCCTCAGTGATTTCCTTCACAGGTTGGACGACTTCAGGATTGTGTTCTTGTTTAACAGTGGATGCACTTGTCAATTGTAAACTGTCACCACCTTCAGTTTTAGATGCAGCAGCAGCTGCTGCACCGGTGGTTTCAATTGTGCTTCGCCAATCCGACCTGTTTTCAACGTCTCTCAAATGGCCCAAATTACCGAGATATATTTTCTCCTCAATGTCCAAGATTTGTTCTCTAAGATAGAGTTCAAGAAACTCATTTGCAGACTTTGGAGAGCATTCAGATACCCCATTGGCAGTCACTGAGGATGGAAGTTCTGGTTCAACAGTACCTGCTGGTTCAACAGTACCTGACACTTGGGAAGATTGGAACGGGCACTTAGGCAGCAACTGAATGATGTTGCTCTTCTGAGCAAGTAGTTTTGTCCTCAGCTCGTGTTCTCTTATGCCACGTAGGTTTAAAACAGCAATGAGAGATTGGACCATATCTTCAGTGGAATAGCATGACCACTGGACCTGATCACTTGATGGGTTTGCCGCCGAAGTGCACTCCAGGGGACTCCCAGATGTTGTTGTTGAACTTCCAGAAGGCTGCATACCATATGGTAGGTCACTATCTGCTGCCACTGCAAGATCAGGCGATGCCTTGACTCGCCGATTGGCCTCATCAATCAAGATCTTTGCATCGTCCGAAACGTCCACCTTGTGTTCCACGTACAGCCCAGGAAGGCAGGTGAACACCCAGTACCTCCTGTGATAACGGTCAGTTCCCAGCGGCACAATCTGTAAGACAGCAGAAGCAGCATTGATCTCCGCATGCAATTTGTCCATCTCCCGCTCAATCCTCGCTGTTCGCTCTTCTTCAGTTTCCATCGGATCTTCAGCGATAATTGGTTCAACAGGAGAACCTTTAGTTGCCACGGAGTTGCCTATTGCATCCGTATCAGCGTCCAACATGACGCCCTGGGGACTAGCCCTTTTGCTCTGACCTTTCGGTGTTTCGTTATTCCCTGCTATCTCTGTGCCTTGACCAGTTGCTTTCTCTTTCTCTTCTCCTTTCAAACTTTGAAGTGGCATTGTGGTGATTAAAAAATTTTTTTTACAATAATGAACGATGATGCAAATAACTTTACCAGTGTTTAAATACAAAGAACAATTAATACTTGCACAAAACAAAATATCAATATGTAAGCGTACAGGTGATGGTGGCAATGCCCGCAACGTACATTTTCACGCCAGTGTATTTAAATGGACCTGCAGTGCAAGTTGCAGAGTATTTCCATGGTTTAGAACACAAGGCCACCTACTTATAATTGCTTTGAACAACTGTTAACTACATCTCCAGAACAATGGGTTTCCTACTATGCACAGAAAGCTACTCATAATGATTACTTTACTGATGCACATACTGAACTAGATTACTGATGTATACTGCCACATAGAAGTAGTTTACTAGTTTACTGATGTACATACAGAACTAGATTACAGCATCAGGTGCAACGAACCTTTCCCTTTTCCCCTTTTTCTGCTTCTTCGGTTTTGTTTTCTTTCCCTTCTGCCCTCTTTCCTTCTTCCTCCTATCCTCAGCCAAGCAAAGTTCCCTCAGTGTCCTCCTAGCCTTCTTTGCCCTCGCCCTAGCAACCTCCACGTGGTCCCTGGCAACGGAGTAGGAGAGCAGCTGGGAGCACAGGGTGGAGAGCACGGCCAGCTTCTCGGCAGGCTGGAGGTCGTACACTGCCGTATGACCAAGTTTAGCCAGAATGTCTGGTCGTTGCAACTGAAGCTCAATAGCCGGGTCATCGGCATCAGAGTACCCCCCGCGATGAGCATGTCTAAACCAACTTTTCTCGCCTGAGTCCGCGTACCCGCCACTCGACAAGAGGTGGAGCCGCAGAACCTCGGAACACGTGTAAGGGTCCAGGATGAGTTCGTGGAGATAAGCACACTGAGTCACCAGAGACCACTTGGCTGTCGCTCTTGCTGCCACCTTGATGGTGTCCAGCCTCCTGTCGAGCCTCTTGCCCACCACTTCATCTCCCTCCTCCTCTTCCTCACTCAGATGACCATCGTCCAACTTCTTATCAGACTGCGCATTCGTTTCTCCCTCAGCGTTGACTTTGAAATCCGAGTCAATGTGAGTGACCGGAGCCATTTCTCCATCTACTATCTCTACCTTACTCACTTTAACCTCCTCGGCCACCTTCTTACTCCCTTCTGTTTCAAGGAGGGACTTCTTCTCACTAGAAACCACGCCCACATGAAATTCGTGTTCTTCTTCCTTATATGCAAAAATGGTCTGCAGAAGGAACTTTATGATGTCAAATAAATGACTGTCCAGTGCACAAGACGTTAGCGCGTACTCCATCTGGCCTGAGAATGGAAATTAAATACTGATGTAAATAGAAAATAATAAATCAATGCAAGCGTGTGTGATCAGGAACTTAATCAAATAAATAACGATGTTCTATAAAGGGGGAGGGGGAGGGGGGGGGGGGGGGGGTTGGCTAGCAAAGCATGTGATGGAACTCCAAAGCAAAGCACTTCAATTGTTTCCCTGTTCGTTTTTGCTACTGCATGTTGACACAAAAGGGCAAAAACTTAAGAATCGTGTAGTTTGAGAACAGAACATAGAAATTGTTACAAATGCCTCAAACACCATAACCATAGAAACCTGACTACAGTGGGAAAAAAACACGATAGCAAATTGAGTCCAAAATATTAATATTGAGTTTAAATAAGTAACTTGAAAAAATTGAAGCTCTAAATTAGGGAAAAACTTTACGTCAATTATCTCAGATACAAAAGCTATCTATTAGTGCATGAATATGATATTTCTGCTTAATTTGACCGTCCCATTGCAATATGCTTCATCAATGCTGTCCCCACTGTATAGTCTAAAAAGTGCTGTACTACTGAATAGTTTACTATGCTGCATAGAGAGCATTTACTCATATGGCCCCAACCATTCACACCTTACCAAACGTGACGGTCTCTGCAATGAAATCCTTGATATTGAACAATGGTCCAAATGTGTATAGAAACTCCATCACCATAACAGTTTGTCCAAACAGCTCATTAGGTAGCTTTGATACCACTGGAACTGGAGCAGGCAATGGCTGAAGGAGAAAATAAAAATAAAAATGATCAATTGTTTTGTCAAGCAAAGCGGGTGGTTAAAAAATTAAATAAAAACAGCTCACACTCACTGTGGTGCCTTCGCATAGCAAATCTTCCCGTGGCTTCATCAATTCCCTCTGCTTCATCCGCTCCTGTCTCTTCACTTCGTGAAACCTCCTCAGCTTCTGGAGCCTTTCCTCCTTCTTGGACTGCTTCTGTGCCACCGTCAATGCATCCACTCTTTGCTGCATCTCCTGCCACTCAACTTCGGTCATGTGCTTAGACGACTCACTCTTATGCACGCTTCTCTTGAGATCCAACTGCTTCATTTTCTTGGCTCTGTTGAGAGCCTTCAGTGCCTCCATCTTCCCAACGGAGAAAGACTGTGGGGTTTTGGGTCCATTCATCTTTGGCGTGCTGCTGCCCACACCTGCAATGTCACCAGAGCTAAGAAGGTTTTGAGATTTCAACTTCTTTCCTTTGCCTAATCCTTTTCCTTTGGGCGTTTTCTTTGGCTTCCCTACTTTAGTGGACAACCCTCTGGCTTTACCAGATGACCCCTCTGGTGTGGTCAAAGACTTTGGCCTCTTGGGCTCAGAACCCGATCCAGGACTGAAAAAATTGTCCAGGCTTGCTTGAGCAAGACTCCTCTTCTTCTCTGAGGTTAGCGTTGGAGACGAAAGTACGTTGGTCAAGTCCTGAGACAACGGTCCAAGTGAGAACCTCTGAACGTACTGATCCTGAGAGGTACACAAAAAACTTAATCATCCATCATTCAATATTTTGTCGTATTTACCTTCACCATGATTGGGTGCCTATCGCTGGGCTTGTACAAAGTGTTCTTCATAAATATCCTCACTTTCTCCCTTGTGAAAACACTCTTTGGTCGACTGTTGGATAAGCACAATGCCTTTCTAAACTTGGTGCTCACGCAGGGGATATCAGATAAAGGACTCACCTCAGCTGGCTGGCTGGTACCTGTGACACGGCGCCTGGCAAGGCTACATCCTGGACGACGTACAGGTACTTGGATGGGTCCAAGCTGGCCTCTGGGGAGATGGGCAAGCCGCTCCACTTTGCACTCGACCGCTTCTTGGTCGAACTGTTTGCTGATTTCAGAAGGTGTGCATTGTCAAGCAGACCGTTCTGCTGCAAGGAAGGAGTAGGAGCAGCTGCAGCATCCTGTGAGGTGGGCGTGGTTTCGTGTAGGTTGGGCGTGCAAGCAGCTGCACTTGCAGTGCACTCGACCAACGGGGTCAGCTGAGTGGGCGATTTGCACAATGGCTGCGCAGCTGGCTCCTTATCACATTCTGGCGGGATAACATTTAAAACCAGCACCTGTAAGGAGGACCTGTGTACACGCATTAAAGAAACATGTAAATATATAAGATCAAAATTTGCTAAGCATATTATAACACATCAGTGTGTGAAAACTTGGGGGGGGGGGGGGGGGGGGGGGAGATATTACACCAGCAGTGCGTGCACATACACACACACACACACGCACACACACACACACATTCACCTGCAGCCATTGGTGGTGGGCTGAGACAGGTCAAGGTGCTCTCCCACTATGAACCTCTCACGGTAAAAGGCAATGATCTCATCTTCAAGCACCTTCATGTTGGTGCGTGCTGAATTGTGGACAAGGGTAAGGATGGCTCGCTGAAAGTACAGGGGCATCGCATCTAGAAGGGACTTTGTTTCCTTCTCGCTGGTGACGGCCTGGACATAGGTGAGACCATTTTTGCCCGAGTATTCACAGGTCCACACAAGGCTGTTGCAAAGGTAATAGCGATTGAAGAACTTCCTGCGAAATGAAAACATCATTTAAAAAGTGACCTTACGTCAAGTTATGCGGGTCATCAGATGTTAATACTAACTTGATGCTTTTTAAATGTACATGTACTTCTAATTAGCGCACTAGTTCTTGCTTACTCGTAATCTCTGAATACTTCCTGGGTAGGACGACACAAAAACACCTCTTCATCCGGCCTCAAATCACTAGGAGGCGGCTCAGGTTTGAAAGGCACATTGTGAAGAAGGGGCATTCCTTTATAACGGTGATGGCATTCAGCAAGTTATAGTTTTGACTGATTCTACGAAATGCAGCAATGCCGAAAAAATAACTGAAAAGAGAGGGGAATGTATCAACTTTTGCTCCCACAACTCCCTCCTTTTCGCGCCACTTACCCCGCTAACTAACTACAGTCATTAGTCAATCTCGTGCACTCGCGTGATCCGCCTGGTTATAAATAACACTGTCTTGTTGTTTAGAATAAAAGGAATGGAGAGCGGGTCCAGAGATGTCCATCATGGAGCAGCCATGGTCATGCCTTCACCACTTCATGAACCCATGACTCCAATGACACGTTTCATGGATGTGAGAAACAGTTATGTCCAATTTAACATTTTCAGTTCGTCGACCCTTTTTGTGTGCATGTGCAGCAACAAATCCCTCCACGGACGCCCAGTGAACATCCTACCCCTACATTAAATAATCCAACGAGCCTGATGCCTCCGCCTTCTGCTCCTCCATCGCACCACTTGTTGCATTCAATTTCGGCGCCTTCCCCGGCGAGCCTCTATCCAAATCCTGTGTCGCCGCGCACGCCGCTGTCATCCGCTGGCGTCACTCCAGAGAGTATCGGGATTGAACCTCAGTTGCAGTGAGCAAATATGCTTTTTTAAAATTATGGATTATAATGCGTGTAACTAGGTTCAGAAACCCCTCTATTCTAAGCTTGTAGTAGGCGTTTTGTTTTCACGTGTTGTTGCCGAGAAAAGGAACTAATTGTGCCTCTCTGCAGGAACATTGTGTCCACGGTAAATCTTGGCTGCAAACTGGATCTCAAAAAGATTGCCCTCCATGCAAGAAATGCGGAGTACAATCCTAAGGTAATATGCTAATTAGAGCACTCCAGGTACAATGAGGATTAGGCTGGGGCAGAACCATAACGTCCTGGGTGTACCCACTTTATGTCTCAGCACTAACATTATAGAAGTGGCTATGGGAAAAGTTATGGGGGTTAATCATATGGTCCAGATTAGTGTTGACCCATATAATTAGTTAGTGATGCAGGTTATTGATGGACTCAGTGGTTAGGTTATTGATGGACCTAGGTCTAATGCTACAAGTTATCGGTGGATTGATATAGTTATTGGTTTTGTATAGTGGTTATTGCTACGAGTTATTGGTGAACTCGTATTGTGGTTATTGCTACAAGTTATTGGTGGACTCGTATTGTGGTTATTGCTACAAGTTACTGGTGGACTCGTATTGTGGTTATTGCTACAAGTTATTGGTGAACTCGTATTGTGGTTATTGCTACAAGTTACTGGTGGACTTGTATTGTGGTTATTGCTACAAGTTATTGGTGGATCCGTACAGTGGTGCTTGGTTATTGGTGGACCAATTGCATATCCAATGTTTGGACCACATAGTAATTTTCACTTTGGGCTGGTAACTATATCCTGTAATTAAATTAAGATCAAATCATTAGCATCATTTTGTTGTAGCGATTTGCCGCAGTGATCATGCGTATCAGAGACCCCAGGACAACAGCGCTGGTATTCAGCTCTGGAAAGATGGTGTGTACAGGAGCAAAGAGGCAAGTTTGATTCTAGCCACACCCATATGTACTCAAAAATCAACTTTGTGCACGTTGATGGTGGTGGTGTGTGTGGTGCTTGAACATTGCAGTGAAGACCTTTCCAGACTGGCTGCCCGTAAATATGCAAGGATCATACAGAAGCTTGGCTTTCCGGTAAGATCTCTTTGTAGTAACTGCCTCACTTTGACTGCCCCTGTCCCCAACACTAGGCACGTTTCATGGAGTTCAAAATACAGAACATGGTGGGGAGCTGTGATGTCAAATTTCCTATTCGTCTGGAAGGCCTGGTGGTTCAGCACTCACAGTTCTCAAGGTCAGGCTCAGTAGCATGATGATGGTGGTACCATTTTAATGTTGCTGCAGCTACGAGCCAGAGCTTTTCCCTGGGCTGATCTACAGAATGGTGAAGCCAAGGATTGTCCTGCTTATCTTTGTATCAGGGAAGGTCGTGCTAACAGGTGAGTGCATTTATCACACTGCTCACAGCCTTTCACACTTACCACACACCAAAGGTGCCAAGGAGCGTACAGAGATTATAGAGGCATTTCACAACATTTACCCCATTCTGAAGAACTTCAAGAAGACATAGCCATTGTTTAGCAATCCTTGCCTGCCATTAACCAATTCCTCTGTTAGTCATAACTGTGAACAGGCATTGTGTTCTGTTCGTTCTCTCGATTCTGATTTTCCTTCAATTCACAATCACAATTTGTCTACCTGTGAATTTGCAGCTATGCACAAGAGTGTCAACACACGCAGGTTGCTTATGCATGCACAATATATAATGAACCCAAACATTAGCTGGAAGTTCAATAACACAATCAAATAATAATGATAATTTGAACAAGTTTGTTTATCTGTAATACAGCTACCTAGTACATATATGGCTTGAATAGATCTAACCACACGAACATTGAGAGAAAGGCCACCACACCCATCATGGAAGTTCACCTCCAATATCCTTATGGCTGAGGCCCCAGCATCTGCTCTGGCTTAACCCAAGCGTCAAACTGCTCCTCTGTGACGTAGCCAAGCTCAAGGGCCGCCTGCTTCAGGGTTGTCCTGTTCTTGTAGGCAGTTTTTGCAATAGTGGCACCCTTCTCGTAACCTATGTGCGGGTTTAGTGCAGTCACCAGCATCAACGACTCCTTCACCAGGGTGTTTATCCTATCCCTGTTGGCTTCAATGCCGAGGACGCAGTGCTTCGTGAACGACTGGCATCCATCTCCAATGAGTCGCGTCGACTGGAGGACATTCTTCACCATCAGCGGCTTGAAGACGTTCAGCTCAAAGTGCCCGTTGCTGCCCCCAACGCTGACGGCCACCTGGTTACCCATCACCTGGGCCGCAACCATGGTCAGGGCCTCGCACTGGGTGGGATTCACCTTTCCCGGCATTATGCTGCTCCCGGGCTCGTTCTCGGGTAAAGTCAGCTCTCCCAGACCGCAGCGGGGACCTGAGCCGAGGAACCTGATGTCGTTGGCGATCTTCATCAGGCTGCAGGCCACAGTGTTGAGGGAGCCGTGGACCTCCACGAGTGCGTCGTGCGCCGCCAGGGCTTCAAACTTGTTGGGCGCACTGGTGAAGGGGAGGCCGGTGAGTTCCCCGAGCCGAGCCGCTACCCTCTCTCCGAACCCCACGCGCGTGTTGAGGCCCGTCCCCACCGCGGTTCCTCCGATGGCCAGTTCGTAGAGACGCGCAAGAGTGCCTTTAACCCTCAGAACGCTGTACTTGACCTGCGTGGCATAGCCGCTGAACTCTTGTCCCAGTGTGAGTGGCACGGCATCCTATAAAACCATAGTACCGGCCGATACAGTTCAACAAGCATATGATTGCTGTTATCCCACCCCTCCACCCCTACACACCAAAAAGCGGCCATCACAACGCACCTGGGTGTGAGTTCTCCCAATCTTCACAATGTCGCTGAACTCTCTACTCTTTTGCACTAATGCCTCGTGCAATGTCTCCAGCCCTGGGAGCAATCTGCTGTTAATCTCCATGGCAACTGCCACGTGCATGGCAGTGGGGAAAGTGTCGTTAGAGCTCTGGCTGCAGTTAACATGGTCATTAGGGTGGACTGGCTTCTTTGAACCAAGCTGTCCGCCTAACATTTCAATAGCCCTGTAAGAAGTTAAAATAAAATAAAAACAGGTAGATCCAAAAGCAAATGAAAAGATTACAAGTGAACCAGAGAGTTGAAACTGAACACATAAATACACGAGCCATCTCAGACAAAGGCGGATAAGGAAAGGATTAGCTGTGAGAATGGGAGCACAAGAGAGACGCCCGTTCCGAATAGTCTACCTGTTGCTAATGACTTCGTTGACGTTCATGTTGCTTTGTGTTCCTGACCCGGTCTGCCACACCACAAGAGGAAAGTGTTCATCCAGCTTTCCATCGTGCACCTGTAAAATAAAAACGAGTCACCCGTATAGCGCTAGCAGGAATACAAATGCGAGCACTAACTTCAGTGGCAGCCTTCACTATGGCTTCCGCGACCTTCTTGTCCAGTCCATAATGTTCTGCGTTGACCTCCGCGCACGCCCGCTTCAGGTAACCGAAAGCGTGGATAACAGGCAGCTGTACAAAAAAAAAAGAAAAAAAAAAAAAATGACAAGGGGTGGAGCAATGGGAGTGGCCTCACAGGCATCCTCTCAGCGGGCCCCCCGATGTCGAAGTGCATAAGCGACCTTGCAGTTTGTGCTCCGTAGTACTTCTCAGCGGGCACCTCTATCGGCCCAAAGCTGTCAGTCTCCTTGCGAGTGGCCTGAACAGGACGGTAGGGAAGTGCGTTAAGCCCCCTGCGCGCACGCACACACACCCACACCCTCGTCTCTCACATAAGGACGAGCCGACCAAGCTGCAGTGGGCAACAGGTGTTGAAGCTTTCCATATCTCCCTCTTCCCCAGGCGTTACAAAGTATGCCGGCAAAGCGGGGTGATATACGTGATGCTACGGCTCTCAAAGCCTGCAGGCAGTAATTTGTATGGAAGGTAGGTCTGATTTATGCTACGGCCCTGCTCACGCCCTCATGCATACAAACCACAACTCCTTACCATTTCTGTGCCCCAGGTCAAAGGACAATAATTGCAAAATTAAAAAAAATAATAAAAACTAGGTTCGTTCTAATTCTTCGCACAAGCGCAACACAGGCTCGCGCAAAGCGCGCGAAACCTATTACAGCCGGCCATTATTGTATTGGTAGCCATGTACACGTGTACTATACATTTACTTCTGTTTTCCTGGAGTTTCGCTTGTTTCGCACTGGATCCTGCCGACATCAATGCATTTGGGGAACTAGGCTCAGGATTAATGCCACTTCAGGTCAACTGTGACATCATATTGGCTGATTTCCGACTTCGAACTCTCCTCGTCCCCAGCAGGCGTCCCCACTTCCCACCACCACAGCGCCACCAAGTGGTGGTAGTATTACGACGTCTCTGCCAATCTGTGGTGCGTCCGAATATCTGACTTCGGACGGAACAAACCTTTTGTGTCGCTCCCTTCGTGAGTGGGTGCATGGGCTAGATTTGTGGAAGGTGTTGATTGCCAGCGCCCAATAAAATCGTAATTTCACATGCAGCTCCCTGCAACTGTCAATACAACTGCAATGCTGACCCACCGCTCCCGCCAAGAGGTAGAGATTACAGAGCTGCAAACGTTTGTGCGCGCTTGTGTTGTGTGTGTGTGTGTGTGTGTGTGTGTGTGTGTGTGTGTGTGTTTTTTTTTCTTTCTTTTCTTTGCGACCCGACTGTACAGGCTGCCCTGTCCTTGCACCTCCAATGAAGGGAGCGCTCGTTTGCCTGAGGACCGTGGACACCATGTACTGCAGCGTCTACTGCGATAACCTCTTTGAATTCGCGTCCACTCCGCTGAACCCCTACTACTGTGGTGCTTGCTCCAACTTCAAGTGGACCGACTTTATCACCAAACAGACTTACACGGAGCTCCCGCGGTGTACAGGTTAGTTCTGACCAATAGGTTCACTCCTGGCGATGGTGCACCGCGTTATTCCCTCTTGCCAGGCATCAGGTACAGGAACACGCTCCTTTTTGCAGCGACCAACTACCTACCTGCCCCCTGCTATGGCCTGGACAATTCTACCACACTAGCCATCATGTCTGGGTTTGAAGCATCCCTCATAGCAAGGAACTGTATCAACTGTCCACTGCAAAGTGTTTTTCTGAATTGCCCTAGTGTTACTGGCAGTGTCCTTTTCTACAAGGACATTGCTGGGCGCAAAACCACTGTATGATTCAATACACAAGGGGAATACGATTGTCATTAGCACACATGTATAGCACAAAGACACACACACACACACACACACACACGCACACATGCTTTGCTTGCAGAATAGCAGTGTATTCATCAGCTCTGCCCTTGGATCAGGCCAGTGTACACCTGGCTCTTGTGGACTGAGCACGACCCAGGTGTTATGGGTTGTGATGTTCCTCCTTGCTTTGTGTATGTCCCCTCATGGGAGTCCGCTGTGATTGGCTTTAGAGGTGGGGGGGCTTCGCTTTTTGGCTTTGCTGAGGTCACTTTCTGATGTTGGGGTAGTGGGCACGACAATTGTTCTACCTAATGAAACCCCTCCGTCAGAGATGATGGTATTTATTGTATCACTTGATGGCTCTCCTTTCTGTTTGAGGTGATGGTGGCAACACAAAAATAGTATTGGCAGGAATGTTTCTCAATCTAGGGAGCACACTAACTGTTGTGGATACTGGATTGCTGACCATGGAGTATACTGGTCATTGGGGGGAGGGGGGGAGGAGCGGGCACACTTATTGCATCCATGAAGAATATTGAAGCCACACTAACTTATGTAAATTAACTGGTTGCCATGGAGATTCTGGTTGTTGTAGAGCTCTACTATAGGAGGTATAGTAACTTTTGTGGAAGCTGTATTGCTGACCATGGAGGATATTGAAGGTACGCTGGTCATTGTTGGGGCACACTAACTGATGTAGAAAATGAACTGGGTGCCATGGAGGATAATGTTGAAAGCACAGTAGATTTAGTCTCGTCCCCAGACTGATATGCTAACCGCCACTCGCGTTAGCGGTGATGTAATCATCAGCGGCTGCTATGTTGGGTCTGGGGACGAGACAGGGCAGATTGTCGCTACATGCATAGATATTATACGGAAGGGATTGGAAACGGATCACGTGATGCAATACATTGCATAGGCTGGCTTACGGCCTGTCACTGTAGGATCAATTAACACGTTTGCCACTGCGTTTCAGATACTTTTTCGAAGAAAACTGGTCGTTGTGTATAGTTTGAGGCTTTTTCCTTTATTCTGTCACTTGCTTAAGAGGTATGGATATTAGTAGATATGTTTTTATGACTGTAAATGATTTTAGACCCGAGTTTTTATAAAGACCCGCGTTCCGTGTCTTTGCGAGGCCTTTGTGGGCGTGTAGGAAACGTTAGCGTTGTCATATTGGCTACTTTATTGTAGAATCGAGTGGAGCTTCGTGAGACAAATCGAACTGGCTAGGTATAATCTCAAAAGCTCTTGGCGCACTTTAGATGCCCACAATCAGTCTCATGTCAAAATCTTTATTGCCAACTTTTGTACGAGTGTACAACACGCATTTGAGATAATACCTAGCCAGTTCGATTTGTCTCACGAAGCTCCACTCGATTCTACAATAAAGTAGCCAATATGACAACGCTAACGTTTCCTACACGCCCACAAAGGCTTCGCAAAGACACGGAACGCGGGTCTTTAAAAAAACTCGGGTCTAAAATCATTTGCAGTCATAAAAACATATCTAAAAATATCCATACCTTTTAAGCAAGTGACAGAATAAAGGAAAAAGCCTCAAACTATACACAACGACCGGTTTTCTTCGAAAATGTATCTGAAACCATAGATATTATCCGCCATTTTATTTTATTTTTCCTGCATAGATGGAACCTGTTGATTGGTGTTAAAGACTTCCGTTTCCAATCCCTTCCGTATAATATCTATGCTACATGTATCTAGAGTAGACGTACATCGAACTTCGGGCTGCACTGGCTGGGAATAAGGGACGTACGTTTGGCTAGCGATACTACATATGAGCGTCGGGTCCTAGAAGTAGGCCTAGAACTTTACACCACTTATTATATCTGCCACTGGAGGCTTAGGAAAGGAGGCCACTGTTGTATACAAATGCATCGCTACCATGCTGTCTGCGAAGTGGAGTCTGACCATACAGCTCAACCATGCTGATAGCCTGGATTCACTGCCATATCTTCTCCGTCCAGCGCTCCTCCATTTTAATACGTGCACCAGAGGTGCTCAATCTTAACGGGCCACATCTTCAACCACACACACATTGACAAAGGTCGCTGCAGTAGAGTGGTGACATGACACGTGAAAAGTTCTGTTTAAAATTATGGTCCTATGGAGGTTCTCACCGTACCGTGGCGTCACAGCCGCCATCTTGACAGAGCGTACAATTTACTATCAATTCGCGCGCCGCTCACCCTTAACATATAGTGAATAACTATATTACGAAAAAGACGCCTCCACTGTGCACATGCAAGATAGTCTCTGACCAATGCGCAATAGGTTTACTCGACTGCCCTAGTTTCGCTGGAAGTGTCCTCTGTTTTTAAAAAGGACTGTACTGGTTATAATAGGCAGGGACAGAGATGACAAACACACACACACACACACACACACACCACATATATACGTGTTGCCTCAGGTGGTGTTTTGTTTTGCTTGCAGAATAGCTGCATACTCTTTCATCAGCTCTGCCCTTGGATCAGGCCCAGTGTACACCTGGCTCTTGTGGACTGAGCAGGACCCAGGTGTTGTGGGGTTGTGTGGTTGTGATGTCCCTCCTTGCTTTGTGTATGTCCCCTCATGGGAGTCCGCTGTGATTGGCTTTAGAGGTGGGGGCCTTCGCTTTTTGGCTTTGCTGAGGTCACTTTCTGATGTTGGGGTAGTGGGCACGACAATTGTTCTACCTAATGAAACCCCTCCGTCAGAGGTACTCCTACTAACTGTTGCTCCATCGGTTGCTCTATTTAATGACTCCGCCCCTGCGGTTCCTGCTTGAGGTGATGGTGCCGATGTAGCGGCCGGAACGCTTCCGGGGGCTGGCAGGGGTTGAGGGCTGGAGCTGGTGTTGTTTCCTGCTGACTGCCTGTAGGCCCTTGCCAACCTGAACGTCTGCACCGAAGGACTGGGGTCTGTTGGGTCCTTGGCAACCGCCTGGTGAGCCATTGGGAACACGGGGAATGCCGTCGCATTTTCCGTGTACCAGACCTTTTCACCTTCTTCTGCTCGTATGGGTGAGCCTTTCCCCTCGCTGGAGTTGGATTTAGCCTCGATCCAGTACCTGCTGCCTTCTTTGGCTTCTGGATCTGGTGGGAGTGAACGGGGAACAAGTGATCACACAAGGCATATGTGGGGGGGTATCATTTTAACCCAACCACAATAAGCACACACTACTACAGCTTGTGTTTGTTTGTTATACCACAATTAAATACACTGCCAGAAACATACTTACTTTTAATTGTGTAGGTAAGGTTTCTTGCCCTGAACCGGCAGATGGCTACACACAGAGCTATGCTTAGCACACACGTCGTCACGAGGAAGACCAGTGTCAACACGGCCAGGACAGCCACGCTCACTAGCAAGGGAGTGCTGTCAGCGGTCACCACTTGGGCCTGCTGTGACACGTCAGCAGATGGGTAAGCGCTAACCGTCTGAAGCACGGAGGCCTGTGACGACAGCACCGTCTGCTCGTGGCGGGAGGATGTAGCTAGTGTACGACTTGCAGGGGTTGTGGGTACTTCATGCAGTGATGGCTGCGATGGTAGATAGGACGAAGACTTCACTTGAGCCATGGAGGGTATTGAAGGTATACTGGCCATCATAGGGGGCACACTAACTGATGTAGGAGATGAACTGGGGGCCATTGTAGGGGGTGCCATAGGTGGTGAACTGGAGGCCAGTATGGGGGGCACACTAACTGATGTAGAAGATGAACTGGGGGCCATTGTGGGGGGCACACTAACTGCCATAGAAGGTGAACTGGGGGTCATCGTAGGGGGCACACTAACTGCCATAGGAGGTGAACTGGGGGCCATCGTAGGGGGCACACTAACTGCCATAGAAGGTGAACTGGGGGCCATCGTAGGGGGCACACTAACTGCCATAGGAGGTGAACTGGGGGCCATCGTAGGGGGCACACTAACTGCTATAGAAGGTGAACTGGTTATCGCTGGAGTTATGACTGGAAGTATTGTTACGGTCGTGTCAGGAGATCCATTCGTAGCGACCACTAGTTGTGTGGTGGCGGTGGTGCTAACAGGTGGAAATGCGCTGGTCTCCCCAGCCAACCAGTCGGGCGTCAGAGTAGGATTGGGTGCAGTGGATGATTCGCCAGTACCTGTCGTTGATGGAGTTTCGAACTGACTGCTCACCGCAGGGTCAGCGTTTAGCACCGTAGAAGAAAGATACGAGGTGGTCTCCTGCACATCGTTCACACTGCTATTTGTACCTGCGGGCCCCCAAGTGGATTTAAAACTGTTAACACCCTCAACGCAAATTTTACACACATATACATGTTTAAAAAGTATCGCCGATGTATCTTACTTAGCGTTTCTCCTGAAGACAAGGGTACAAGACACGCAATCGCTAATAACGCTGGAAATAACATTCGACACGATCTTGCAAGATGCAGTCTTAAAAAAATGAAAGCGGAGTGAAATGATTTGAACAGTGACCGCATGGCCGGTTATAACAAGCCACTAACATCCGGTTTTGGTTGCAATGCAAAATATCGAAATCCGTCCGCATAGATGTACATTTCAGAGGATTCTTTGCGGGTCGCTCTTGGTCTTACTTCGTCCACTCGATCAAACGCGCTCTTCAGTGCCAACTTGAACCCTGTATTACCAAAACATGTAACATTCGAGGAACCGCGCATGGCGACCTGGCTCACCGTTCACACGGGATCCGCACCATAATTTGCACACAAACACGCCATTTGGCTTCAAAACCTTCTTAACCAAAGCAAATGCTCCTTCTCCAAGCTCCTACAGGTCACAGCAGCGACCAAATAAAATAAATAAACAAGTTAAGAAAGATAACCACTGCAGAAGAAGTGATGGTAACGCCTACCATTATTCTCTGGTGGTCCAAAGCATTAATCCCGCAAGCATTTGGTGCCATGTCACTAAGCATAGATGTGTGCAAACATTGCATGCGTTGGCTCCTAAAAATAAAAAACAAAAGCGTACCTCAAGACAACATTTGCACCCCTGCCTTTCAGGAATGCTGTTATCTGCGACTGTGTTTTCTCTGTGGTGATGTCACCGGCTGGCAGCACTACCACGCCAGGAATCTCTGACATAGCTACACCATGAAACGCAAACACTCAAACACGTCAGTGTACATAAGGTGTGTGTATAGATTGGCCAATAACCTTGTATGTCAACGCCCACGACCATTCCATGTTCACCTGATTCTGGAAAGACGAGAATACAAGCTGTGAATGTTTAAAATGTGTACCAAGGTGGGCAGTAGATTGTTGGCACACACTGATGTGCAGTCTAGCTTGACACAGCAGGTTAAATTTCAGGCTTTGGTCCCAAGTAACCAAGGTGACTTAGTGTCTTATTCCAATCCTTGACCTTTTTTCAGCATACGCCATTGCTATAGATAACTGCAGCATGTTATAGTTGCAATGGCTGCAGCCATGATTATTTATGCCCAGAGATGAAAATGCTTTTTTAAAAAAACAAGGCATTATATTTAGACTGTATCATACCAAAATGCACCTATGGGACAACAGACATTCAAAAAGCTGAAGATATGAAACAGAAGACCTATGATCTGCCCTGACCCACGCAACACTTGCTCACCAATCTCACCCTTCTCCCTTGGCTATTTACTAATTAAATCTGATGCCGGAGATAGAAATTAAGGAAGCAAGCATCCTTAGTACAAATGAATTAGGTCACTCACTCACACCTTGTCTATCCGTACCTGAGCCCTTCTCACATCATCACCACAACACCTGAGCCCTTCTCACATCGTCATCATCACAACACCTGAGCCCTTCTCACATCATCACCACAACACCTGAGCCCTTCTCACATCATCACCACAACACCTGAGCCCTTCTCACATCATCACCACAACACCTGAGCCCTTCTCACATCGTCATCATCACAACACCTGAACCCTTCTCACATCACAACCCACACCTATGTATTAGTAACCCCTCCCCCCTTTTCTCAACATTTCCTTTCTATACTAGTCCATATCAAACTACCCCCACGCTGTACCTAGCTCCTCTCTGCTTAAGCCGCTTGTTCCAATTCTCTGAGCGCATACCTGGGACCACGAACCTAAAATACAACGTACACGCTTAATCAATAATGTTTTCTTTTTTCATCATGGCATATATAGCGGGCACACACACACACACACACAAACACACACACACACACACTCAGCGGCGACGGAACCGTGGCCGCCGGAGCCGCCATGGCGGCTCCACTGTTTGTACCGATGATTATGATGTTATTAATTATTCATAGTAGTTAAATCGCTTGTGAGCAGGGGGTATCACTGTGAGTGATAATCATTTCAGCTTACAGCTGCTACTGTATACCTGCTGCTCTCCACGTGATTTGTGTTTATTAAGAAAATGGCTTCAAGCTACTAGGTGGACCACCAATGCGGAGTGCCTTGGAAGGATTTTGTCTAATTATGAAGTGTTGTTTACACTATGGGAGGAATCGCTGCAATACGTTAAAGAAACAGACATGAAATCTATAAATCGCTTAAAAGGCATAAAAGCATGTATGGAATCGTTTGATTTCTTGTTTGGTGTTTGATGTTAGGTCAATTGCTACTACGACACAGTGACAATCTAAGTTAGACACTCCAATCCCCGAGCATGTCTGCAGCAGAAGGCCAATCCGTAGCAGCAATGACAGTAAAAACTCATTAAGGTCTGAATTAAATTTTTGGGAAGAGTTTTACCAGACTGCTATAGTGAACTTGAAGTGGAATATCCCACACTACCACGCAAAAGAAGGTCATGTATACTTCAAGTGAAGGAGATACCCAGTAAATGTACAAGATATATACCATCGCGCGTATTTTCTTTCAAGAACTACTGAGACCTGATAATCTGTGGTATTCAAACTCGATTTGACCAGCCTGGATATCAGGTTGTAAGCTAGAAAATCTTCTATTGAAAGCAGCAAATAAAATTTCGACGAAGAATTGCAGTTTGCGACTGAATTTTACAGTGATGATCTGAACATTGATCAGTTGAGACTGCACTTTGATATAATGTCCCAAAATCTGCCTGAATCCAATGGAAGGTATACTTTACATTGTATCGCTGATTTTGGCCCTGCCTGCAACAAATGCTACAAGCGAATGTTCTTTCAGCATGACCATAGTGCGGTTGAATAATGCAATGCTACTTCACATCTATAGCAATATTACCGAAACCCTCAATTTGGTCGTGTGTGTGTGTGTGTGTGTGTGTGTGTGTGTGTGTGTGTGTGTGTGTGTCAGCAGCGGCGACGGAAGGAATTAAAAAGTGTAGCCGCCATTATGAAGATTAGCAATGTGAGTATCACACAAGTGAGTTTACACTATAGTCCACATCAGTCATTGCAACTAAACTTTCCAAACAATTAAGGTAAGCCTATGCTCTGGACCGAAAATACAATCGTTACCAATATCACACACACACACACACACACACACACACACACACACACACACACACACACACACACACACACACACACACACACACACGTACCGGGACTAGCACCGCAATCTAACTGCAAAAACAAAAAAGCAGATTAAACCACGCCTCAGCGTTACTTTACCCGCTCGCTCACCACGACCACCCCGCGTCGTAAGAAATGGTACTTATCGTCTATCTCCATCAGTTTATATGCGGCTCGACTGCGATACAGTTCTCGGTTGGCCTGCAAGACCAGCGGGTCCTGTTGGGTAAAGGGCGCGCGGTCAATCAGCGAGAGAAAACGCAGCGCATGTTATGGAGCTGTTAATTCGCTCTTGCACTCGCTTTCATCTGCCTTTGGAGCCATCTTGAAGAGCTCGGGGACTTTCCCTTTACGGCAGCCTTCAGAACGGTCGCGGTGGTGCCCAAGTGCCGTAGGCTAGCATACACCAGTGTTCGGTCTGTCTTCTGCAGGAGACCACGTGGAACCAGCATGATTTGGAATCGGCTGGGCACGAGGACAAAGATGGTACCGACAGTCGCGCTGTTGTGTCTCGCTGCCCTCCTCTCTGCGGGTGGTGTGGGTGGGATCCCCTCGTGCACGGATCGGCCCATTATAGGGATCCTCACCCAACCAACGACGGATGACTTGGCCCAGTACGGAACATCTATGCTCCACGCCGGTAATGACGCGGTCCCAGTAATATCCGTAACTGTGTGAGCGAGTCCCACGCTCTCACTACAATTCAGGATTTGTGAAGTGGGTTGAGGCCTCAGGAATGCGAGCGGTTCCCATACAGTTCTACTCCGACCAAAGCACTCTGGCTAGTTTGTTTTCCTATGTCAACGGTGTACTGGTTGGTTCGTTTGTTTGGCTTGTCACACGTGATACCTCCACCCTTTTCTTCCCCTCCTGCTCCCAATAGTTCATGGGGGGAGTGACCGATATCATCACCAGTGCCACACCCTACTACAAGGCTGCTGAGTACCTGTACCAGCTTACTGTACAAGCCAACCAGGGGGGAGACTACGTGCCCCTTTGGGGTACTTGCCTAGGCTTTGAACTCCTCGGTAATGCCCTACCCCCCCCCTTCCCCGAAGGCTGTCTTGTGATCCTTATAGCCTGCTGTATGTTCCAGCTATCATCACCAGCCAGAACTTCAGCCTCATGGGGAACATAGACTTTGCTTCAACCAATGTGTCCTTACCTCTGGTGTGTTCTCTGACGTGTCCTTACCTATGGTTTTCAGCCCTTGGTCCTTACCCTAACACCCATGGATGGTGGTTGTCCCCCTAGCACTCTTGGACCACCTGGTGTTTCCTTAAAAATGTTGTGTGGCTATGGAGCTTTGGGAAGGGGGAGGAGGATCAACTTAAATGGGTGTGGCTATGAGGCTGTAGGGAGGGGGAGGAGGATCAACTTAAATGGGTATGGCTATGAGGCTGTGGGGAGGGGGAGGAGGATCAACTTGAATGGGTGTGGTTTCCTCAGGACTTCACTGCAGATGCCAAAGTTAGTCGCATGTTTGGCCAAGCTCCAGCTGAGATTGTCGGTGAATTTGCTACGCTGAATGTGACGGACAATGAGCATCATAATGGAGGTATGTGTGTGTGGTGTGTGTGTATGTGTGTGTGTATACATGTGTGTATACATGTGTGTATATATGTGTGTGTATATATGTGTGTGTATATATGTGTGTTGTGTGTGGAGGTATTGGAGGCAATAAGTAGTGCTTGTGTCAGTAAACGTTTGCATGAGGGTTACATCAGGCTATATATTTCAGTAACTCCAACGGAGTTTGCTGAGAACCCATCTCTTCCTGCTTTCTACTCAGTGCTCAGTACTAACAAGGTAGAACCAGCTGCATAATTATTCATAACCATTCATAACCATTCAGTGTATTCTTTAACAGGACCTAAATGGTGTGGAGTTCATATCCACTATGGAAGGAAGGGAGTACCCGATCTATGGTGTTCAGTGGCACCCTGGTAGGTCTATACATACGGTGTTCAATGACACCCTGGTAGGTTTGTACATACACCATCTGTGGTGCTCAGTGACACCTGGTAGGTCTGTACATACACCATCTATGGTGCTCAGTGACACCCTGGTAGGTCTGTACATACACCATCTGTGGTGTTCAGTGACACCCTGGTAGGTCTGTACATACACCATCTGTGGTGTTCAGTGGCACCCTGGTAGGTCTGTACATACACCATCTGTAGTGTTCAGTGACACCCTGGTAGGTCTGTACATACACCATCTGTGGTGCTCAGTGACACCATGGTAGGTCTGTACATACACCATCTGTGGTGTTCAATGGCACCCTGGTAGGTCTATGCCATACCCTTCCTGCTGGTGGCCTTGTCACACCACTTAACCCTTTCCTTTGCCTAATGCACAGGGCTGTAGCAATAATGAAATAAAACTGACAGTGTTGGTGGTGTGTGTGTGTATGGAGGGGTCTGGGAGGGAGTTTGTCCCCTTTTATGGGTCTCTGGGGGCCTTGCCTCAGCTGGAGGGGTCTGGGAGGGAGTATTCCCCTTTTATGGATCCCCGGGAGCCTTGCCTCAGCAGATTTGATTTTTTGGTTTTCGTCCTATATTCTGATCCAATACATAAATGAATTGTAATAAATGGATTTCATATTTCCCTCCAACTCCCAACCTGAAATAGCTCTGATTACATTGTCATCGCTCGTTTCCAGCCCAACAATTACAGTACAGTTAATTTATTACCATCATTTATTAATAATTTTTAAAAACTGGTCCAGCCATTTCCTGATGGGGTGCTATGACCCTTTAATAGACTCTCCACCTCTCCTCACCATCCCACCTCTCCGCACCAACTCCACCTTGTGACATCACCTCACCATCTCCTAACCATCACCATCTCCACCTCACCATCACATCACATCTCCACCTCACATTACCTTAGAGAGGACACTTTTTGAATGGTACATGTACCAGAACACTAACCACAGTATGGCTGCAGTTGAATGTGCTCAGGTGAGCTCAGTACACAGACTACATCAGTGTGTTGTCACATGTACACCCACCCATATGCACACGTGCACACACCCCCCATATGCACACATGCACACACACACACCCATATGCACACGTGTACACACACCTATATGCACACACACACACCCATATGCACATGTGCACACACCTATATGCACACGTGCACACACACACACCCATATGCACACGTGCACACACACGCACACGTGTACACACACACCTATATGCACACGTGCACACACACACCATATGCACACGTACACACACACACCCGTATGCACACGTGCACACACACACATATGCACGCGTGCACACACACACACCCATATACACATGTACACACACACCCATATGCACACACACACCCATATGCGCATGTGCACACACACACCCATACACACATGTACACACACCCATATGCACACGTGTACACACACCCGTATGCACACACCATGCCTGTGTCAGTATGTTGGTAGGTTCTTCGCTAATGAGGCCAGAAAGAACTGCCATCATTTTCCAAGTCAGGAACAGGAATATGCCAGCTTAATCTATAACTATGTTCCTGTCTACACCATGGAGGTCACAGGTGGTGATTATGAACAAATTTACTTCTTTAAATGATGAAACAGTAGCCGTGAGCATATGCCGTGATTATCAGTTGTGTGTTATACTGACCCTCATGCATAATATTCGACCGTACACATAACAGTATTTGCCGATAGCTTCATTTATTGTTAACTGCAAGGGTCATCCTTGTGACGGAGAACAATTGGAGCCTTGGCATAAATTAAACCACCCACAGAAGGGAAGGATGGTATGCAAGGCTCCGAGCCTTCATTGTGAGTGATGTGTTTGCGATGAACACAAACCAACTGTGCTTGCTGCCAGGTATGCTGTCAGGTATGCTGCCAGGTATGCTGCCAGGTATGCTGCCAGGTATGCTGTCAGGTATGCTGTCAGGTATGCTGTCAGGTATGCTGTCAGGTATGCTGTCAGGTATGCTGCCAGGTATGCTGTCAGGTATGCTGTCAGGTATGCTGTCAGGTATGCTCCCTTGTATGCTCCCTTGTAAGATCCAGAGCACAACATGTGGCAAAACATTCCTCCTAACAGCCACATCAAACACCTGCAAAGGGTCAGAGTACAGGCTTTGGGGGGAGTGGCCAGACTGGGGGAGGGAGTAAAAATAAACTACCACACAAAGGAAGCCACTTTTGGGGGGGGGGGGGGGTCAACAAGGCAGTCTCCTGTAGTCACTTGGGGGAGGGGGGTCAACAAGGCAGTCTCCTGTAACTACTTGGTGGGGGGGGGGGGAGGCCTCCTGTAGTCACTTGGGGGAGGAGGGGGGGGGGGGGTCAACAAGGCAGTCTCCTGTAGCATGGACTACAACTTCAAAGCCTCACCTCTGCTGGGAGACTTTGCACTATGGATATAATCATCGAACAGTTGCTCCAAAGGTGTCTAGGTTGGGATGATGGGAACTTTCATGGAACCAGGAAACATAGCTTTGTCTGAGCGACACCCACTTCTGACAGGTGGGTGAAGATACCTAATGAGAGACTTGTGTCCTCAATTCAGGGGGTGGTGAGGGGCTTGGAGCAGCAATGACTTAGACACCCAGCTAGCTACCCAGGGGCGGACACAGGAATTTTGGAAGGGGGGGGGGGGGGGGGGGTCTGACATGAATAATCAACAGGGGGAGGGTGCGGGAGGGGGGTGTGCTTTCTCCCGCGCAAAGCGCGGAAGCTTTTGGGGGTCCCGCACTTGTGCACTGGATGATACGCTATATCACGTGGGGTGTTGTTAATTGCTTTCGTTAATAGTATTGATACTTAATTTTATTCATCATCAGATCTGATGGGGGGTCTGGGCACCACCGACCCCCACCCCCCCCCCTGTATCCGTCACTGCTACCCCCATCATCCCTGATACAGTAAGTTAAGGCAGTCATCGTTGGCATCAATTGATGACAGTATCTTGTGCAGCACTAAGATAAACATAACTAAGGGGTTAAACAAAAGACCATAACACCATGTTGCCCAGGGAAGAGGAGGTTAAACGTGGAAGAAGAGCTTGGAGACAAGGTTTAAAGCGTTCCTACGTATCATTCTTGACGATAGCATAGGAAAAAAGAAAAAAAAAATCATAATTATCAAACATAAATTACTACAACGTAAGCTATCTACAACTTGATAAAATTGGTAACAACATAAAAATGCTCATGGTGACCATGAATTCAGTGAAGTGTGCTCTCAGCAGCCATGTATACAACAGATGCATATCCAGACAAAGATCCACCACGGGCAGAAAATTGTGATGCAGCAGTGAAGGAGGTGGTTAGGACTGTCATCCTCTAAGATGTAAGTTGTGTTGGATGCCTGTGTGTGCAATACCACGGGCATTGAGGTTTTAAATCAAAACAAAGTGGTGAGTTTTAACTACTATTTTATTTTATTTTTGCCACAAGCTTTTTAATTAACCATCGAAATATATGTTAGGGAACGTGCACTTATACGGCGTGCTTACCGAAGGTTGGCTGTTCACTACTACAACAGTGTTCTGTTGTTGCTGCTGCGGCACGGGCGGTGGGTAGTAGGGCCCGGGCGCGGGCTGGTAACCACCCTGTTGCTCATAGTAACCAAGTGGCGGGGGCGGGTACCCAACCTTGTATTGCGGATCCTGGAACCCAGGAGGCGGAGGCTGTTGATAGGGTTGCTGTCCTTGATACGCCATTTAAAGCTTGTATAATTTGTTTCCTTATTGCAATGTTTGCAAATACTTTTCCGCTGTTTAAGGGCTGGTAAGCGTTAAATATTCATTGCTCTGATCTTGATGTCTGGGGACCAGGGTTAAAAAATATGGTCTGCATGACCGTTATTGTGTTGGAAACCTTTTCGCGAAGGCAAACCATTAAAAACAATTATTATTGTGTACGTTATAATTTTTAAAGTATAGTGATTTTTTCGTTGGGCAGAATGCGTTAAGGAGTAATGATTTGCGACAAATATATTGCACACATACACACATACACATACACACACACAGTTAGACGTTTTGTGAGGATGTGCCTTGACTTCTACATGATCTGCCTCACACTTGGGATAGAATTTGTCAAAAACTGTATGACCTTCTGAGCATTGCTAGCCATAGCCTTGTGAGGAAAAAACAATGGTTTTGAACATAAGCCAACACAATAGTGTCTAATCCAACGTACAACTTTCATTGGTGTCAACCCAAGCCATTCCTTGTCAGCAAATGTGATACCAGCCAGTTGCCATGACAACAAAGTGTCCACATCATCATTGGCAGCAGCTCTGTAGGTAATTTCAATCACCCACCTGCTCATCTCTACCTGCCCCACCCACCTGCCCTAACTAAGGGTGCCCAGTCTATACAACTTACTGCAATATCTGTCCTGCCACCTCGCAGCCATTCCATTGGACGCAGGCCCCAGTTTGGACAAGCAATTTGATGACATCATTGTGCCTTATAAGGTATCAGAGGTGTAAAGAGAGGTGTTGAAGAATAATGAAGGGGTGTGGTCATGAAGGGGTGTGGTCATGAAGCATACCTGTGCACAATGGCGTGGTGGAGGGGTGTGTGTCCAAGCTTGTTCCTGGCATGTACAGATGCCCCATGTTCCAGCAGGAACTGTACGACCACCAGGTTACCCTCTGTGCAAGCCATATGGAGGGGTGTGTTCCATCCGTAGTCCATTTGATTTAGGTCACCTCCCTGTAAACAAAGTGTTTGGTGTGTGTGTTTGCATATGAATGTATGTATGAATGTATGTATGTAATGTATGTATGTATGTATGTATGTATGTATGTATGTATGTATGCATGCATGCATGTATGTATGTATGTAATGTATGTATGTATGCATGCATGCATGTATGTATGTATGTATGTAATGTATGTATGTATGTATGTATGTATGTAATGTATGTATGTATGTATGTATGTATGTATGTATGAATGTATGTATGTATGTATGTATGTATGTATGTATGTATGTATGTATGTATGTACGTATGAATGAATGTATGTATGTATGTATGTATATATGTGTGTGTGTATGTAGGTATGTTATATACATGTGTTAGTATCATGTGTTGTGTGTGTATGTGTGTTATTGTGTATGTGTGTATGTGTGGTGATATATCTATTCAAGGACCTAACAGGTGCCCAGGCTTGCCTGGTGATGGAGCTCTCTCAGAGACTCGAGGTCACCTGAGGCAGCAGCTGCACAGAGCAATGGAGGCATGAGGGAGTGGCGAAGATGGCGTAGTTCCTGTTATGGAGTAGAAAAGACAGCTCTCAGAACTATGCTATGGGTGCAGCTATGGGTGTGGTTATGGGTGCGGCTATGGGTGTGGTTATGGGTGTGACTATGGGTGTGGCTATGGGTGTGACTTGTTAAACATAAAGGTTATCTGCACTGGTTTCTTTCTTCCTTCAGTATGTGTATTAAAAAGATACTTGTGCATACACCCCTCACACACACACACACATACACACACATACACACATACGCACGCACACACATACACACACATGCACACACAACACACACCCACACACACACACACACACACACACACATATGCACATTGCACATGTATGCCACAGTGCGCGCATGTGTGCATACACACCAGTTACCTTACTGGACCTCAGGTTCAGTGTGCTGGCCAAAGTCAGCAAAAGCTTGCTGTCTTTGAGGCAATACCCAGAGTCCAGCACAGTCAACTCTCCACATAGATTGGTGGTCAGTATCTGTGGAGGAGAGGAGGAGGAAGAGGAGGAGGAGGAAGAGGAGGAGGAGGAAGAGGGAGAGTGGGGTGGGAGGGAGGGAGAGGAGGTGATGAGACGGAAGAAAAGGAAGGGGAGGAGGACATAAGCTGAAGTGTGCTTACTTCCTTGCGTTTCACCAGATCAAATTCATTTTTTCCAAGGACATACGAGAGCTTGGCAAGTGCGGCTTCTGTTGTCATGTCTGCTCCTGGGATGACACCAGCTTTACGAAGGATCTGTGATGGAAATGATCCTATCGATCACACATAGCTTTGTTCTTATAAATACTGTCATCGTTATAGTATGTGACACAATTCTTGAGTGTAGCAGCCTTACGAGTGACGGCATTTATGATGGACATTTATATTGAATCCCTCCCACCCACCCACCCTCCCTCCCTCCCTCCCTCCCTCCCTCCTTCCCTCTCTCCATCCGCTCTCTCACATGCCTTTCCAGCAGGGTACAGTTCTCTAACATGTCCGACAGAACACTGAGTACAGTTCACTATGATGATCCCCTCACTGCATGCTTTCTTCAGTTCATCCAACACATAGGAAGGAACTTCTGGAAAATTCCCAGAACCAAACGTCTGCAGGACAACACCTTCTATTGGTTTTTGCAAGAAGGATGAGAGCTACAAAAAGTAGAGGAAGGGGGATGGAGGAGGAGGAGGGGGGATGGAGGAGGAGGAAGGAGGAGGGAGGAGGGAGGAGAAGGGGAGGGGAGAAGGAGGAGGAGGAGGGGGGAGGGGCATGGAAAGAAAGTAAACACTGGTGGCATTCATATGCATTATTGCTCCACTTGTGTCCTCCTGACAATACACCAAAGACTCCTAACAATACACCAAAGACTCCTGACACATGGACTTACAGTGGTCTGTGTGATACCAGGAAAGAGCCGCAATATCCCAACGTTGCGATTCATGACAGAATGAACTTTGAACTTCTCTGTTTTGTTAGGCCGGTAAATAGCATCCCACTCCACTGAAGTACAACACACATGTGATCCCCATGGCAACCCAACATTTCTAGTGCCCAGCCTTAGCCAATCAGATGTATGTATGCCACTGACCATGTATGTCCACACCAGTGGTAGCCAGGGGAGGGAGATTTGGAGAGTGGAAAGCCTCAAAGCTGGACGAGTTTATCTTTGTGGTTCTGTTACCTCTGTACAGCTTGGTGTGGAAGTAGAGAGTGACCTGATTGTGTGCATGCAGAAGGATACAGGGAGGTTAGGAGGGGCAGAATGGTACAGGGAGGGAGGGAGGGAGGGGTTAAATATACCTCTGGAATAGTGTAATTGCCAGCAATCATCAAAGCTCCTAAGAGATTATCACGGCCATCACTTTGGAGCTCAGCTAGAGGAACCTATAGAGAGAGAGAGAGGGGGGGAGGGAGGGAGGGAGGGAGGGGGAGAGAGAGAGAGAGTGTGAGATACTGTTCCCTAATTAGCGCCAGTAAAAGAGTGAGTAACGTAATTTACTAACTACCTGTGCACCGGTAAGAACCACGGTCTTGCCGAGGTTCTCTAGCATGTAGGAAAGGGCAGACGCCGTGTAAGACATGGTATCTGTGCCGTGGAGGATGACGAAAGCGTCGAAGTAGGAGTAGTGCTTCTCGATGTCCAGGGCTATCCTGGCCCAGTCCGTCATACTCATGCTGCTCGAGTCGAGAAGAGGATTGTACTCGGAGACACAGTACAGAACGCGGCGGTTTTGCGCGTTGGGACCTGAAGAACTGTGTGGCGTACGTTCGTGTGCGTCAGAGAAAGCGTGCGCGCAGTGAAGGGAGGGGGGGGGGGGGGGTGTTGATACGGTGTGTGTGCAACTCACGTACGGCATGGCTAGCGGTTGATAGGGTTCCATCCGCTTCAACTCCTCGCTGGTGAATTTGTACCCAGGATCGTGAAGCATTGGATACGTGCGTAGCTTGTTTTCGAAGTAGTTTGGGACCAGTATGTAGCCTAAACATATGCGCAATGCAATGTCTTAGTTTTTATAGGTACGTCATATAACAAGACTTACCGTCTTCGGACCATTGCATTCCTATGGTACCTCCAGTGTACAACACGAAAACCACACTCTTATGCTCTACCGCGTTGTGGGGGGCCGAGCTTTGTCGATTCCATATGTACTCGGTCATTCTGTCTTGCGGTAAATGTTTACGCTGAATTCTCGCGTGTTCTAAATCGCGCGCACCGTTACTGCCCTGCCCATCGGTGGGATGGGCTCAAAGTCCGAGCAAGACCCTCGCGTACGCTGACTTTTGGAAAATGCGTGACTTAAACTATTGAACTTCAATCCCAATTCCCCCAAAAGATTCGACCAAGAGGATCGTCGGCAGCAGCATGGATGTGGGATGAACACGCTAAGGCCTTGCGTCCTCCTGGGTAAATTCTACTAAATTGCTCGAAACATAACACATTATACCCTCCTTGCACGAACTTGTATAAAACAGAAGCAAGTATTTTAAACGTCGTCAGAAGTCACTAGTATCGAATGGTGCAATAGTAGCAGCCATATCTGACAAGGACGATGCGAACAGGGCAGTAACACTACAGGACGTTAAAGGTTATAGAGTAATCAGTTTGTGAGCAGTGGGAACTGCAGGCAAGCTCTTCTCTTCTCCCCGCAGCTCTGGCCATTCAGCACATAGACGTTGCTCATGTGCAGAGGATGCATTTGAGTACAGCAGTCCTGTTCGACGATATCATCCAGTGAGTTTCAGTAATCCTTATATTGAAGTTTTTTTTTTTTTTTTTGGTAGCCCTCAGTACACAACCGCATCTCGTACGTGCAGGAGCGCTGAAATGGATAATTTCTTATGGGCGGTTCTACTGTATTTCGACGCGCTCCAGGCTCACCAAACGACATTAAATAGTGAGAACGTTCCTACTCCGGGGTTAGTACATGGGCCGGTCGGTATTTATCTGCTCCCTCCCTAAGGCCTTTGGACTATCTCCCACGCAGAATGCAGCGCGATCGCGCCAAGCAGGCTCTGGAATACAGCGCCGAGAAAGTAGCGCAAACAAAAGTGGATCTTGGAAAAGCGTACATGACCCTGATCATGGGTCTGGGCAATACCCACTGCCACCACAGCCTGCAGGGAAGGTACGTATAGGATGTCAAGTGTACCGCTATTGTATACGCGGGCTTCTGATTTACCCCTTTGCTACCCTGCTTAGACTAAAGCACTCAAGAACTGATACAGATCGAGACCTGTATGAGGTGAGGGACTCATTTAAGAGATATGTACATGAAGTGAGCCATGGCCTTTGAGCTACAGGCAATATATGAGACCACCATATTCACCACATGGATCACCTTTGGCTACAAGTACTGGGATGAGATACACAGGGAGATAGGCGGGACACTTAGGTCGACTCCTTTCAACAGAGACATTCACCACAGAGAAGGTGGGGTTTGCTATATTTTGTTAGTGACCCACTTGTTCCTGACCTGAACACCATCAGAAAGCCAGCCATCAAAACCACTGTTGGACAAAGATGGCCAGGGCCTTGCTTCTCAAATGGAGGAGAGTGAACTGTAAGTGTGCACCTGCACAAAATGTTCCTTGCACGTCAGGAGATTAAGTTAGAGCACATGACTGTGGGGGTGGCTCTTTCTCCTACAGCATTGCTTATAAGGTTCACTTCGATAGGCCTGCAGTTGGAGAACTTAGCAGGTTTGGGCAACATGCTCATTCACACTAATAAGGTATTTGATCATGCCCTTCTAAAGGTTGCACTCACCGGCCTTCACCTGGTTGCTGCCGTCGACCAAAGAGCGTTCAGCATGGGCCTTTCGTCCTCCCTACAGGCCAGCAAAGTCAGCATTGTGTTTATGTGGTTGGTGCCACAGGTAACACTACTGCTTTTACCATCCGCAGTATGCACAAGTGCACAATGGCCGTCACCCCTGGGGCTCAGAGGTGCAGGCTCAGTCTAACTAAAATTGGATTTTCTGTACATTGTGTTATGTGATGTATCTCTCTATTCTCAGCTTTTACCCTGAGAAGGTGGGGGTAATAGGCACACCCATTTCCGAATGTGATTCAGCCACTTTGAGGCGTGTGGATAAAACTGATAATAACCCTTTGGATGCTGAGCTGTCAGAACTGATTGATCGGGATGAAAGTGATAGTGGAGAGAGTGATGATGATGGTGGGGGTGACGATTATAATGAAAAAGACAATGGTAGTAAATGCACTGAACAGACTAGTTGAAACACTGGCCAATGCATGATTTCTGTGGCACCTGATTTGTACAATGTCTTATGTATTCATATCTGTTTGTGGGTGGTGCAATCCACAACTATTGCTTTACCCCGCGATAGTTGGGCCACACATACACATTGACACTTCTTCCCGACCAGTTTTGACTAATCTTCATTGTTGTATTTATTAATTTCATTCTCAATAATTATATGGGACAGCCTCCGAGAAAATGATATTTTAACAACAATGAAGATTAGTCAAAACTGGTTGGGATGAAGCTCCACCACGTCCCCTTTCCATGTTGGGACGTCCCCACCACCCAAAGGCCACCAATGCAGTAGTATATATATGGGACAGCCTCCGAGAAAATGATAATAATATTATCGCTATACAATAAATAATGATTATTGAATGTCTAATGGCGCGAATCGAGCGGGAAACCGTGCACGCACTTTGCACAGCTATATCTCCGTAACGGATGAAGTAAAAATTAACGAACAGGACAAATCAATAGGTACGGGATCCCTCTGCGTATAAACCAAATCTGAAGTGAATTGAGATTTCTTGCCGAAGGATATGGCCAGTTTGAACCCCAAGGGGTATCGGACGTTGCGAAATTATCGCTAAATAATTATAATTATAATTATAAAAGTTATAAAAATGATTCACGTTTGAATCGCTATAACTTTGGAATTGGAACGGTAAACGCTTCTATTTTCAAAACTTTATACTACACCATTTTTATATGATAAAATAGATTTCGGGGTCTTGCATTAGCTTCGTGCCAGCGTTGCAACGTCCGATACCCCTTGAGGTCCATAATGAAAAAAGCGTGACGTAATTTATGAATGGACCCCCTTACGCGTCCAGTCCAGAGGACCAAACTTACTAAAGTAGTTGGCAAACACATAAACAGTTTAAGTGTGGTCGGCAATGTTCCATACCATACAACCGTGCGCGATTTAAAAAATTTAAAAGGACGGGAGTTGTATAATTCATAATAGTACGCTACTTAGGCTAGCTACTTAGGCTAGCCCACCTGATCAGATAGTGCGTGTGGTCGCCACCCGATCAGAACGATGACCACCGCGACTGTCTGTCGGGCTGCGCCATAGATATTCCACTCTAATATCTATGCTACCATCATCACTACCGCTGGGTGGGGCATGATAACATGCCTTTTATGATTTCATGGTACACTGTACCGAGCACTGTTACGAAAATTAAATGTAAATATACTGAAGTGAAGCATCAGCTAAGAGAGTGCACTTAACATAATATTTAAAAACAAAACAAAAAATTAACTATAGCTAAACCTAACATACGACTGTACTCATCTGGCTAGTATAGCTCTCTCTTGCAATGTGCGGGTATACTGAAACACACCACCTGCGCATGTGTCTTTCCACGCATGCGCAAATGACACGTGGATATCATTGGCTCTGTCAAGACGCACTGTAAAGATAGCAGTACCCACCTCTCTTCTTTTTTTTTTTTTTCATTCGCTTTATTTAAGCCCATGTCATTGCGTAGATAATAAATAGTGGCTCAATTTTTACATGTAAATTATGAATATATGTACTAAATAAATAGCATTTACCACGCAGATAAAATGATTTCGTGGTGACACATAAACATACACATGGCAGGTATTTCACAATCTTGTTACTTGAACATGTGAGCGCTTAATAGGATCCTCAATACTATTCCCAGGATCAGAGAGCTCATTCGCATTACTTCCCTTGCGCTGCACTCCAGCAGAGGTACTAGACCGTCGCATCGACTGTCTTATTACTCCAGGACTCTGACTTCCTTCAGCTGCTAATTCTGCTGCAGCTTCAAACTTAGCTGCTTGCTTCAGTACAATGCTTTCTGCTCTTCTCTGCTCTACATTTTTTTCTACATCATAATCATAGCGCCAACCATTATAGTCCCTCAATATCTTCGCTTGCGTAGATTCACGCTTAATTCTTTCTTCCTCTTCCTTCTTTAGTCGCAGGAGTTCCTTCTGTCTAGCCAATTCTTCTTTTCTTGCAGCCTCTCGCATCTCCTTCTCCCTGATAGCTAACTTCTGGTAAGTCTCATCCGACTGGCTCTTATTATGTGAAGGCTTGTGTGAAATGATATCCTGTGAGTGCTCTGCAAAGTCATTCTGTACCACTGTAACTCCTCCATCCTTGTTTTTTGTTGGACTCGACCTCCTCTTTGAAGCATGGTGTGCTGCTGGTGATGAGTACGCTGATGGGAACACAAAAGAAGATGGATCGTCTATGCCCCCTGACTGGCCTGAACCACTGAACTCTGGAGGCCCTCGGTGGTGGTAGGAATCTGGTGGAGTCTCAGTCTCTAGCACTGTGGGTAGACGACTGTCCAATCTTGACTTCTTGGACATTCTCTGATTCCTATGCTGCTCTACAGGAACTGCCTCGGGCATATATGAAGAATCAATTGCATTATCATCGAAAGGTCCATCAACAGATATGCCCATGCTATTGTTGAGGGATGATACAGATGCCGCACTAACTGGAGGGGGCATGGAAGGGAAGAAGTCCATATCAGAGGTGTCTGGAGACAATTGTGAGGGTGGAGTGAGTCCAAGAGAGAGATAAGGTTGGGACGCAAGGTTTTCACTGAACTGTAGGTCAATAAGGTCATCTTCATCAGGCGACTCAAACTGTGATGCTTTTCCGTTATTGATAACACTGCCATACTGTGGTACATCAGATGTATCCGTGTACAATGTATGCTATAGAAAAAGACGGGAATATAATTTATATTTGCATTACACTGCTAGGCAGATTGCAAAATATAAGTGTTTGTACATGTACATTGTTTAACATCAGTGTCTAGCCCCTTTATGTATTACAACTTTTTAATCGTTACTCTCTACCCTGTAATCCTAACAGCTACAGATGTGCTTACAGAACCATGTCTTGAAAGTGGTGGTTTCCCACTAGGCTTGAGTGTTTGTGATGATCTCAGTGCTGTACGACTACCACCACTAATAAGCTTGTCCACTGAAAGTCCGTTGCTCATGGTACCATGAAAGGGTGTATTGGACTCCAACTCATATCGAGAAATCTCCAATGGAACAATATCAATGGGGCTCATCTCCTAATCATGGGAGGAAGCACATGTGTGAATAACTGAAGACTGCAGCCTATGCTAGAACTGGATTAACATATACATCCACCATACATACTATAAGTTGTGAATGCGGTTGATGGAGAAAGGAAATAATAAATGCAGCAACATAACATTTTGAACTGCACCATGAATCATTGTCAGATCACCCATTGAACCAATTAATGCACAGAATATTATTACTGTTAACACTATTGAAATCACTTTAAAGTCACAGCCCATCGGTTTTTTGTGCCATTTGAGGGTTATAATAATTGCATACTTACCACCTTCTCTTCTTCTCCAAAGAAATAGTCTTTAGACACCTTTGACTTTGTTGCTTGGCCTCTACTAGGAACATATTTACCCTTTTTCTGTTTCCGTATCGCTACCACACACACAATAATGATCAGCAGAAGAATAAGTGCTATGGCAAAAATACCAACTAGAGCCCCAGCAATAGCAGGTACAGTTGATTCTGCTGAAGCTCCTGTTCCTCCAGTGAGTATTGATGTTGTAGTTACAGCTGAGCTACTGGATGCTGATGTTGCAGCTTCTACTGGTCCATTGGGTGCTGATGTAGTAGTTGCTGGTGTAGATGTTGTAGCTACTGCTGGTGTAGATGTTGTAGCTCCTGTTACTGGTGTTGATGTTGTAGCTCCTGTTACTGGTGTAGATGTTGTAGCTCCTGTTACTGGTGTAGATGTTGTAGCTCCTGCTGGTGTAGATGTTGTAGCTCCTGTTACTGGTGTTGATGTTGTAGCTCCTGTTACTGGTGTAGATGTTGTAGCTCCTGCTGGTGTAGATGTTGTAGCTCCTGTTACTGGTGTTGATGTTGTAGCTCCTGTTACTGGTGTAGATGTTGTAGCTCCTGCTGGTGTAGATGTTGTAGCTCCTGTTACTGGTGTTGATGTTGTAGCTCCTGTTACTGGTGTAGATGTTGTAGCTCCTGCTGGTGTAGATGTTGTAGCTCCTGTTACTGGTGTAGATGTTGTAGCTCCTGCTGGTGTAGATGTTGTAGCTCCTGCTGGTGTAGATGTTATAGCTCCTGCTGGTGTAGATGTTGTAGCTCCTGCTGGTGTAGATGTTGTAGCTCCTGCTGGTGTAGATGTTGTAGCTCCTGTTACTGGTGTAGATGTTGTAGCTCCTGCTGGTGTAGATGTTGTAGCTCCTGTTACTGGTGTTGATGTTGTAGCTCCTGTTACTGGTGTAGATGTTGTAGCTCCTGCTGGTGTAGATGTTGTAGCTCCTGTTACTGGTGTTGATGTTGTAGCTCCTGTTACTGGTGTAGATGTTGTAGCTCCTGCTGGTGTAGATGTTGTAGCTCCTGTTACTGGTGTAGATGTTGTAGCTCCTGCTGGTGTAGATGTTGTAGCTCCTGCTGGTGTAGATGTTATAGCTCCTGCTGGTGTAGATGTTGTAGCTCCTGCTGGTGTAGATGTTGTAGCTCCTGCTGGTGTAGATGTTGTAGCTCCTGCTGGTGTAGATGTTGTAGCTCCTGCTGGTGTAGATGTTGTAGCTCCTGCTGGTGTAGATGTTGTAGCTCCTGCTGGTGTAGATGTTGTAGCTCCTGCTGGTATAGATGTTGTAGCTCCTGCTGGTGTAGATGTTGTAGCTCCTGCTGGTGTAGATGTTGTAACTCCTGCTGGTGTAGATGTTGTAGCTCCTGCTGGTGTAGATGTTGTAGCTCCTGCTGGTATAGATGTTGTAGCTCCTGCTGGTGTAGATGTTGTAGCTCCTGCTGGTGTAGATGTTGTAGCTCCTGCTGATGTTGGTGTTGTAGCTCCTGCTACTGGTGTTGTAGATCCTGCTAGTCCACTGAATGCTGATGTTGTAACCCCTGTTGTTGATGTTGCAGTTCCTGCAGATGGTGTAATCATAGTTCCTCTCCCTTCATTGGACACAGGCACTGTAGTTCCGGCTGTTTGTACTGTTACTGTTGTCAACGACAGTGTAACCACAGTCTGTAGGGATGCCACTGCAGAAGTAGGAGATGTAAGAGAAGGTGAAGTTGATGAAGAGGAGGAAGAAAATGAAGAGACATAATAAGTAAAAGAAGTTGACGAAGTTGCTGTCACTTGTGTTGGAAGGGCGGTTGAAATGGGAATATAAGCAGTGGATTGCAATGTAGGTGAGTTGGTGCTCACACTGGCTGAAATGGAGGTCTCTGAGCTGGTGTAGTAGATTGAATTTGTAGGCACCAGTACTAAAGTGGTTTCAAATGTGCTTGCAGTAGGAGTTGTGGTTGCTGTAGTATTGGTTGATTCGAGGAAGGATGACATGGAAGAACTTACAGATGCAATGGCTGTAGTGTCAGAAATAAGGATATTTGTTTCTTGTAAAGTAACTAAGGAAGCAGAGAACAGCTCTAAAGAGCTTACATTGGACATGAAGCTGGTCATTAAAGCTGAAGAGTTGGATTGTGATTGTGAATAGGAATAGCTAAGGGTCACTTCTAATGTTGGTGAGATACCTGAAACATTGAAAGACAATGTTATCCCTGCTGAAATTGGCTCTGCAGTTGATGAGAGCAATGTTGATGCAGGGGTTGGTACTGGTGTTATGGAAACAAACGTTGGAAAGCTAGATGTTGGCAATAGTTGTAGAGTGGAAGATATGGTAAGGAATCCTACTACAGATGATGAAAAGTCTTGGGTTGGTATTGAGTCTGTCACAGACAGAATTGCTGAGGTGCTATTTAGTTCAGTGCCACTTGGTGATTTGCTAACAACCATTGAACTGCTTATTGTGGTGGAGGTAAGTGTAGATATGCTGGCTGAGGTAGTTGTTGGCTCAATTATGAAACTGCTAGATGTAGACTCAACCATTGGACTAGGTGTTGTAAGCTCAACAACTGAACCACTTGTCATACTTGCAGTGGAAGTTAGTGTAAACTGAACAAATGAACTGCTAATTATTGGTTCCTGTGTTAAATTGCTTGTTGCAGATGTAACTATTGCACTGCTAGTTGTAGGCGCAATCAATGTGCTAAATAGTGTAAATTCAATTGTTGAACTGCTAGTATCCATGCCTCCACTAGTTGTGGTAGATGTAAATATTGATTCAACAACAAACTCAACTGTTGAACTAACCACAATGTTCAGTGAAGTAGACTCAACTACTGGGCTAATACCAACCATTGAACTGCTAGATGTAGACCCAGTCATAGAAATGGTAGTAGAAGGCATGATTCCAGCCATTGAACTGATAGATGTTGGCTCAACCACTAGACTGGTTGATGCAGGCTCAACCATTGAACTGCTAGGTACTGGGCTAGTTGATGCAAACTCAGTCATCAAACTGCTAGATACTGGGCTAGTTGATGCAGGCTCAGCCATTGAACTGCTAGATGTAGGCTCAACCACTGTGCTGGTAGATGTAGGCTCAGCCATTGAAGTGGCTGCTGCAATGGTTGAAGTAGACATGGGCTCAACCACTGTGTTGGTAGATGTAGGCTCAGCCATTGAAGTGGCTGCTGCAATGGTTGAAGTAGACGTGGGCTCAAACACTGTGCTGGTAGATGTAGGCTCAGCCATTGAACTGCTGGCTGCTGCAATGGTTGAAGTAGATGTGGGCTCAACCACTGTGCTGGTAGATGTAGGCTCAGCCACTGCACTGCTAGTAGTGGCTGCTGCAATGGTTGAAATAGATGTAGGCTCAACCACTGTGCTGGTAGATGTAGGCTCAGCCATTGAAGTGGCTGCTGCAATGGTTGAAGTAGATGTGGGCTCAACCACTGTGCTGGTAGATGTAGGCTCAGCCACTGCACTGCTAGTAGTGGCTGCTGCAATGGTTGAAGTAGACGTGGGCTCAACCACTGTGCTGGTAGATGTAGGCTCAGCCACTGCACTGCTAGTAGTGGCTGCTGCAATGGTTGAAGTAGACGTGGGCTCAACCACTGTGCTGGTAGATGTAGGCTCAGCCACTGCACTGCTAGTAGTGGCTGCTGCAATGGTTGAAGTAGACGTGGGCTCAACCACTGTGCTGGTAGATGTAGGCTCAGCCACTGCACTGCTAGTAGTGGCTGCTGCAATGGTTGAAGTAGATGTGGGCTCAACCACTGTGCTGGTAGATGTAGGCTCAGCCACTGCACTGCTAGTAGTGGCTGCTGCAATGGTTGAAATAGATGTAGGCTCAACCACTGTGCTGGTAGATGTAGGCTCAGCCATTGAAGTGGCTGCTGCAATGGTTGAGGTAGATGTGGGCTCAAACACTGTGCTGGTAGATGTAGGCTCAGCCATTGAACTGCTGGCTGCTGCAATGGTTGAAGTAGATGTGGGCTCAACCACTGTGCTGGTAGATGTAGGCTCAGCCACTGCACTGCTAGTAGTGGCTGCTGCAATGGTTGAAATAGATGTAGGCTCAACCACTGTGCTGGTAGATGTAGGCTCAGCCATTGAAGTGGCTGCTGCAATGGTTGAAGTAGATGTGGGCTCAACCACTGTGCTGGTAGATGTAGGCTCAGCCACTGCACTGCTAGTAGTGGCTGCTGCAATGGTTGAAGTAGACGTGGGCTCAACCACTGTGCTGGTAGATGTAGGTCCAGCCATTGGACTGCTAGTAGTGGCTGCAGCAATGGTTGAAGTAGACGTGGGCTCAACCACTGTGCTGGTAGATGTAGGCTCAGCCACTGCACTGCTTGTAGTGGCTGCTGCAATGGTTGAAGTAGACGTGGGCTCAACCACTGTGCTGGTAGATGTAGGCTCAGCCACTGCACTGCTTGTAGTGGCTGCTGCAATGGTTGAAGTAGACGTGGGCTCAACCACTGTGCTGGTAGATGTAGGTCCAGCCATTGGACTGCTAGTAGTGGCTGCTGCAATGGTTGAAGTAGACGTGGGCTCAACCATTGTGCTGGTAGATGTAGGTCCAGCCACTGCATTGCTGCTAGTAGTGGCTGCTGCAATGGATGAAATAGACGTGGGCTCAACCATTGTGCTGGTAGATGTAGGTCCAGCCACTGCACTGCTTGTAGTGGCTGCTGCAATGGTTGAAGTAGACGTGGGCTCAACCACTGTGCTGGTAGATGTAGGCTCAGCCATTGAAGTGGCTGCTGCAATGGTTGAAGTAGACGTGGGCTCAAACACTGTGCTGGTAGATGTAGGCCCAGCCATTGGACTGCTAGTAGTGGCTGCTGCAATGGTTGAAGTAGACGTGGGCTCAACCATCGTGCTGGTAGATGTAGGCTCAGCCATTGAAGTGGCTGCTGCAATGGTTGAAGTAGACGTGGGCTCAAACACTGTGCTGGTAGATGTAGGCCCAGCCATTGGACTGCTAGTAGTGGCTGCTGCAATGGTTGAAGTAGACGTGGGCTCAACCATTGTGCTGGTAGATGTAGGCTCAGCCATTGAAGTGGCTGCTGCAATGGTTGAAGTAGACGTGGGCTCAAACACTGTGCTGGTAGATGTAGGCCCAGCCATTGGACTGCTAGTAGTGGCTGCTGCAATGGTTGAAGTAGACGTGGGCTCAACCATCGTGCTGGTAGATGTAGGCCCAGCCATTGAACTGCTGGCTGCTGCAATGGTTGAAGTAGACATGGGCTCAACCATTGTGCTGGTAGATGTAGGTCCAGCCACTGCACTGCTTGTAGTGGCTGCTGCAATGGTTGAAGTAGACGTGGGCTCAACCACTGTGCTGGTAGATGTAGGTCCAGCCATTGAACTGCTAGTAGTGGCTGCTGCAATGGTTGAAGTAGACGTGGGCTCAACCATTGTGCTGGTAGATGTAGGCCCAACCATTGAACTGCTGCTAGTAGTGGCTGCTGCAATGGTTGAAGTAGATGTGGGCTCAACCATTGTGCTGGTAGATGTAGGTCCAGCCACTGCACTGCTAGTAGTGGCTGCTGCAATGGTTGAAGTAGACGTGGGCTCAACCATCGTGCTGGTAGATGTAGGCCCAGCCATTGAACTGCTGGCTGCTGCAATGGTTGAAGTAGACATGGGCTCAACCACTGTGCTGGTAGATGTAGGTCCAGCCACTGCACTGCTAGTAGTGGCTGCAGCAATGGTTGAAGTAGACGTGGGTTCAACCACTGTGCTGGTAGATGTAGGCCCAGCCATTGGACTGCTAGTAGTGGCTGCTGCAATGGTTGAAGTAGACGTGGGCTCAACCATCGTACTGGTAGATGTAGGTCCAGCCATTGAACTGCTGGCTGCTGCAATGGTTGAAGTAGACGTGGGCTCAACCACTGTGCTGGTAGATGTAGGTCCAGCCATTGGATTGCTAGTAGTGGCTGCTGCAATGGTTGAAGTAGACGTGGGCTCAACCACTGTGCTGGTAGATGTAGGTCCAGCCATTGAACTGCTGCTAGTAGTGGCTGCTGCAATGGTTGAAGTAGACGTGGGCTCAACCACTGTGCTGGTAGATGTAGGCCCAGCCATTGAACTGCTGCTAGTAGTGGCTGCTGCAATGGTTGAAGTAGACGTGGGCTCAACCATTGTGCTGGTAGATGTAGGCCCAGCCATTGAACTGCTGCTAGTAGTGGCTGCTGCAATGGTTGAAGTAGACGTGGGCTCAACCACTGTGCTGGTAGATGTAGGTCCAGCCATTGGACTGCTAGTAGTGGCTGCTGCAATGGTTGAAGTAGACATGGGCTCAACCACTGTGCTGGTAGATGTAGGTCCAGCCATTGGACTGCTAGTAGTGGCTGCTGCAATGGTTGAAGTAGACGTGGGCTCAACCACTGTGCTGGTAGATGCAGGTCCAACCGTTGGACTGCTTGTAGTGGTTAAACTAGGCGTAAATCCATCCATCGAACTGCTAGTAGCGATAGCCCCAGGGGTTGACTCAACTATTGAACTCGTATCTGCCAACACTGGGCTGCTAAAAAGCAAAAGCGATATAATCAGACCAGGGAGTGGTGAGATGGAGGAATCCTTGTATATTGTCCCAATAACTGCTCCGAGGGAAAAAATGATACACAAGTAGGCAAGAGAAGCTCCAAACGTTGAATGTGATAGGGGAACATTGATGTAGTGCAATTGCACTGTATCTACCTTCAGTTCGTCGGGTTGTAATAATGAATGTGTGGGCACTACAGCCGTTCGTCCGTACTTTTTCTGGTGCCCATATCCTTCCGCTAATTCATGCAGCTGCACTCCACGAACCTCATATCCCTCTGTGGGTGCAGGCTGTGCAAAGGAAATAAATTAGTGAGTCATACGTGGGGAGAAACAGTAACAGAAAACGATATAGGGCCGAATAACCGACCCCTATAAGAATGCAGGCGCGGCGTTGTGCGCGCACGCGTAGTGAGGACGTCACGCGCCATCTAACGTGCACGTGCGAAAGAAACTACATGTTACCTGATATGTGGCATCCAGAGATAGGCACGGTACTGTTGCAGTATCTCTAAATAAAATAAATGAGGACAGAAACAGTTCAGTAACGTAGCAGTGTTAATTTGGCGGGATTAAGGTAAAAAAATTCTTATCAATATAGATTATATTGCAGTATCTCTAAATAAAATAAATGAGGACAGAAACAGTTCAGTAACGTAGCAGTGTTAATTTGGCGGGATTAAGGTCAAAAAATTCTTATCAATATTGATTAAAACAAAACTGCTGTGTTGTAGCCCATAATGCCCCCCCATTTCGCAAACCAAGACGCTGTTTATGGTTTGGCGGCGGTCCCAGGGTAGCCCACCATTGTGATGAAATAGTACGTAATATCAGCATAAGGAGTGTGTGTGTGGGGGGGGGGGGGGGGGAGGGGGGGTAGGATGCTATTGGTCACTAATGCACAGCATATGATTGGTTAGGATCGCTCATTGAATGCATCTGTAAGAGCATCTTAGTCTTTAATAGTTTACGCCTAAAGTATACCATGAAGCAATAACTAGTAATAATTGGTTGACGAATTGATCAGCTGCACACCATAGTTTCTCCCGGTGAGGTGCTGATCACCGCCCGTGAGCGGTGCAACGGACCCTTTGAACAATAAACTATCATGGTAGTCGCCATTTTCTCTGTTAGGGTTAGGCGCCAAACTCTAGCTCCGCTTGCTTGCACTTAATAGTAACACTCCTCATGAAGATTCTTTCCTCTCATGCTTAAAAAAATTCCAACTAGTTACTATGGCAATCATGTAACTCCATCATGAGGTTGTGAAGATCACTACACGGGCACGGGCAATTAAATAGGAAACCATACCACCACCACATTCAAACCAAACTATTACTCATCTAAAACTACTAATCATCCGGGCCTAGATGGCCTGACACCAACATAAAGAGTACCGATTCGATCATTTTTAACGATTTACGTAAGACACTGGGAAAGTTTGGAACTTTCGTAATTCCCCTCATTTCATTGGTGCTTAAGCAAAACACCTTTTCTGATAACCCGTTCACAGTGCATCAATATAAACGTGCAAGAACTGTAAGGCTACAAATTGCTTTCATACTGTAACCAAAGTCGCCTCATTAATGCCTTACCGGTGACCACAGTTTTCAAGATACACTTTAGGAAAACCCACAATGGTTGACTAGTGATAAAAAAGACCACCTGATCATTATTATGCCCAAGGCAAGTTGAAAACAGAAGTACAGGCCATTAAGCAAGAAGTACCTCTGTTGCCATCGCCCAGCTCAAACCACCCTTCCATCTCCTCTTCTTAGACCAATGCAACTCTTCTTGGTTATCTGCTCTACCCATAAGTGACCATGGCTTTCCTTTGTACAAAGGGGCATTTCATGATGCTTTATGCCTTCACTACAACTGGCTACCAAGTCATCTTCAAAGTCACTCAGTTTGTGGTTAAGGATTTACTGTTGACCAAGAGAGATGTCAGGGTTTTCCATCCAAATGTCAAGTCCTACCATCACCTCCAACTTCCATCTGCCTATCGCTTACATGAGAAGAGGGCATATGACCAAAGAATCCAGGAAGTTGAACATGGTTTTAAAAAAACTCCATTAGTGTTCTCAACTTCCAGAGGCATGGGGGCTAGTGCCACTGTCATGTACAAACATCTGGCCTTTCTACTTTCCATCAAGAGAGAGGAATCCTATACTGCCGTAATTGCATGGATACAATGCCATCTCTGCTTTTCACTTGCAACTATGTGCCTAAGAGGGGCAAGGTCTCACCATCGCACTCCACAGTACGAATCTATAACCCTGCCACCCTTAGAAGGCAAGACACCTCCCTGGAAGTATAAACTTACAACTCTTTATTCTTACTAATTATAAATTCCATGTTTATGTATACTTGTATATTTTTAATTATACATATGTACTATTGTATGAAGAAAAAATTATTGACTCCTAAACAAGAGTTAGGCAGGTTGTATGCATGTATTTACGGTCATCGGCAGCCTGACCACATAATGAGAAGGAGTGTGTAATTACAAGACGCTGTACTGATAGGCAGATGGATGAGCTGTAATTAAATGAAGTGTTGAACAAGGTCTACGTGACAAGACTAAGGTTAAATAGACTGAAAGCACTATGTTGATATACCCACCACAAAATTTTACTACTGAAGAATCCGACAAATTAGGCACTTACTATAGACTATAAAAACATACATATCTCTGTACACAGCGAATGCTTGAAGTGTGGTAAAGCAATGCTTGTAGCTGGGATGTGCTGTTTGCACTGCAACCATGCTGCACAAATGATGTATAACTTACACAGGTAGTGCATTATATAGGTTACGAAACACTTGTGTACATAGGGCAGAACCTAAACCAGTTGAATTAACGGCTTGGGGCACACACCAGGGAATGGGGTTTATTGTGACGATGCTAGTGTTGTGGATATTGGTGGTGATGGTGGGGGTGCTGGTGTTTGGTAGGGTGGTGATAGTGAAGGAGGCATAACAGCAGATACATGTAGTACATTCGTTCAAATGTGTGGTGTGACAGTGGTGGTGGCGGTAGTAATTTGAGTGGCCATTTGGTGTTATATTCCTGAACAGATGGGGCGTGTGAGGTATGTGTGACAAAGTATGCACAGTACGTGGGTCTAACAATGAACTACAAATCACAGCTGGACAACCACCCAACCAATTGCAAAGGTGGGACATGGCGAGGAAGGGGAAACAGCAACGCGTGCGCTGCAATACGGGATATACTTCTCAGCTGGTGGTAACGTTGCGTGTGGTAGTGGTTGGGCTACGTACACCGCGGTGTTTGTTTAGACCAACGTACCTTGCGGTTCTCGTGGACAAAGCCGCAACACTTGTTTTGGGGTTGGCGCCAGATGATGATGTCATAATGCGCTCCTGAAGGTGTGTGCGCTGTGGTGGTAAGCAAGGCGCTCAACACATCGTTCTTTCATTTGCACATGCACCGCGAGCCCACACTGCACGTCTTATATTTTACTTGCAACTCACTGTAACATAGCTGTCTTCAAAGCAATTGACGAATGTGTGGGCCACATTACCACGGAAAGCGGCGGACGAGGTGACTGCATTCCACAGACAAAGCAGGCAGATTATCCCAGCGCTTTTGCAAAGAGCCAACCGATGGCCCATGTTTGGTTTGTAATTCTGCTCCAACTGTGCGGTGTAGTACTGCCTCCAATCGTCTGTCGTGAACAGTATGTTCTAAGTAGACATCGGATGATTTCGCGTGTTGCTGATACAATAAATATAACGAAGAACGAACCTTCAGGTAAAATAAAATACACCAGTAGACAGATTTCCAATTAAGTCATATGGAGGAGGGGCAATCGCGTATACATACCATGTACCAAAAGGTCGAGTGTGTAAGGACCCCGCCCCTTTAACATAATTGAACTCGTTAATAGCTTCACTTGGCCGGTTTGGATTGTTTTCCCCTTCGTTATGCTCACACTAGTATATCTCTAGAAGCCCTTCGTCGATATAGGATGTGCGATTTCAAGTGTGCAATACGACCTTGCCAACTCTACCACGCCAGCCCTAAGGTACAGCAAGTTCCAGGCGCCAAAGGTAGCTTTGTATTTCCACTGCAACAAGCGCAACGCGAAGGGAAATGGGACTACACGCTGACTACAAAAAAAAAAAAAAAAAAAAAAAAAAGCCGAACAGAAGCAGTTTGAACGCGCGCTCAAATCCTTCATGAAAGTGCATGTGTTGAGATGAATGACATACTGATACGCGCACGTACAAGTTTGATAACACGGCATGATTCTCGAACACATAAAGACAAAACATCACAGTGCACTTAAACATAAAACAGGGGTTCATCCCTCAAGGTTGACAAGCGCATCAACTGGGCTTGTTTGCAGCGACTCTCCATTTGTCGCTAGCTTCCTTGCGGGCATCAGGAACAAACTGGTACTTGACACCCCCCAGGACATGTCGGGTGGCCTCGGTAGCAACAATGATAGGCTTCACAACAGTGCCGGGCAGCTGCATCAGAACTCCACCCATGGCACCAACAATGCCTCTGTCCCCATGCTCCTGAGCAGCTGCTGTGTACAGGTTCCTTGCAGTCTCTCCTATACCCTGCAGAGGAGAGAGTGGGGCAGTTGAGGTACTTGATACATCACTGTGCATGCTGCACCATCACACACCTCACACACATACACCATCACACACACACACACACACACACACACACACACACACACACACACTCTCTCTCTCTCTCTCTCACACACAGGTAGACACACCTCTGTCATCACTGTATATGCGTTGCCCATTCCCTCCATTAGGTCAGCAGGCTGAGGAGGGACCTGAGACTTGGAGGCTAGTGATTGTTGCTGGCTTGAAGGGGCTACCAAGTCATATGCCATTTGTGCCCAGGACTGAAGGGAAAATAACTCACTTGACACCCACGTCACCTCAGGATTAACACCTTATCACTTGACACCATGCCACATCAGGATTAATACCTTAATCATCCTGACACCCATGTCATCTCAGAATTAACACCTTATCTCCATGATACCATGTCACCATAGGGTTAACACCTTATCACCCTGACAACCATGCCACCATAGGATTAACACATTATCACCCTGATACCATGTTACCACAGGATCACCCCAACACCCATGTAGCCTCAGGATTAACACCTTATCACATTGACACCAAGTCCAGGATTAACACCTTATCACATTGACACCAAGTCCAGGATTAACACCTTATCACATTGACACCAAGTCCAGGATTAACACCTTATCACATTGACACCAAGTCACAACCTTTCGTTGCTTCCACCACCATTGCACTACCCCCCACCCCCACTTCCCACTTGTGACACAACACACCTGCAAGCTCTGAAGGGCTCTGCTTGTGAGCTCAACCACAGCTACCCCACTAGATGTGGTGAAGGATGTAGCCCCACGGCGTAGACCCATCACTATCCTCCCATCGTCTTGGTACTGCTGTACCGGCATCCACACCAGGTCAACAATACCCTGGACTGCAGACATAAGACATGATACCTGCAATGTCACACCCCCCTTCCCACTTACACAGCTGGGTGACATGATGCATTGGTCCAACTCCTTTGATAATACGAGGAATCTGGTATGTCCGTATGTCATCCAACCACTCAGCTGTAACCTGCTCAGTCAGCTTGTTCCAACCAAGGATCCTGTAAGTGAGCCATCATCCCCCCATGAAGAGGGGTTATGAAGGTACAATGGATAACCTACCCATTCTTCAGACTTATTGACTTCAACCTAACTTCAGAACAGTCCAAACAGCTGAGCCCAAGGAGAATGCCAGCAAGTGTGCCCTAGACAACAGAAATAAATTTAACGTCATCAATAATAATGTTACCAAATGATTATTCACACAGATACAATGCATAATCATTGACAATTGGAACTAAGGCCGTACGTTGTTACCACATAATGAATGTCATTAAAAACATAACTTGTCTAGCTGGACAATTGAATCAGGTCACTTAACTCTTCATCACCATCGAACGACACAAAGACAAATAGTTCTGTGTTGGGTTCCAATGTGTACTTTTAGAGAACAAAAATGCTCGTGCCCCGTTTCTTGTACTTAGTCCCATCCCCTTTTCCCTGTCGTTGTCTGTGAGAGCTATTACACCAGCTGATTCGATTTCTAGTTGGCCACTTCAGCACACCCAGTTAAAATGCACATGTCAATGAAACGCTAATATAGAGCTGTTTCATTTTTCTTTTTCAGACAGAAGCCTCGTTGTCTTGCCTTTTTACACCTAGTATGATTTGGCTGGGCCAATTCAAAGAGGTAACCTCGGAGGATTGAAATCAGTTCAATAGTTTTGAGTGCAATATTGTATGCATGTGCATATACTACAGCAACTGAGAGGTAAAAGTATGATAAAGGCTTGCCATCCCACCAACACTACCACAGGCAAAAAAGGAGGAGAACTTGAAGGTAATGTCAATTATTAGTGTATGCCTTTGTATTTGTTAATGAATAAAAATAACAAAAAGTCATATATGATCTTGGCATTTCAGTATTAGTTTTAAATGTAACCCTTATGTGCCATACCATTGATTCTGTATTGAAACTTCTTGCTTCATAGTCAATTCTTATAGGGACATCTGGTTGGAATACAAATGACTTGATAAAGACTGCCTCCACACTGGGGGTCCCCACATCTGCTGAAGCAGGCCTACTCTCAATGTTCTGTTTCCTACTGACTGTAAGATGGTCAGGATAACATGGGTCACAAATAAAGAAGATTGACAGCTGGCAGGGCATTGTGACATACTGGTCCTCTGTGTTATGCGTAGTGTGTGTGTGTGTGTGTTTTGTGTGTGTTTTGTGTGTGTGTGTGTGTGTGTGTGTGTGTGTGTGTGTGTGTGTGTGTGTGTGCTCCCAACCCCCACAAGTAGTACCATTAAATACGGCTCCATTGCCACCAAGCTCCTTGAAGAAGTCCAGCATGAAAAAGAGTGCCTCCTGTGAAGGTGGGAACAGGTATACAAAGTCTCATACCAGATGCCATTACTTCACACACACACACACACACACACACACACACACACACACACACACACACACACACACACACACACACACACACACACCTGGTCAACGTTCAGTCTGAGAGGCAGCAAAGAAAGCAACACCTGTGCCTCTTCACGATTGCTGGTACGCTCAGGACGCATGAACAGAACTTTGAGGGACACCTGTGGTGAGTAGTGTGATGATCACCACACCCTCTGACACCCATGGGAAAGGTATGCAGGTTAGGATCCTGGTGCAGAAGGTCAGCCACAAGTGACGTTGGATTGGGGGTGCAATGGGGGGAGTGGCCCATACAATAAATACCACCAACTCAATGACGTGCACACACAGGTTACATCACTGACCAACTCAATGACGTACACACACAGGTTACATCACTGACCAACTCAATGACGTGCACACACAGGTTACGTCACTGACCAACTCAATGACGTGCACACACAGGTTACGTCACTGACCAACTCAATGACGTACACACACTGGTTACATCACTGACCAACTCAATGACGTGCACACACAGGTTACGTCACTGACCAACTCAATGACGTGCACACACAGGTTACGTCACTGACCAACTCAATGACGTGCACACACTGGTTACATCACTGACCAACTCAATGACGTGCACACACAGGTTACATCACTGACCAACTCAATGACGTGCACACACAGGTTACGTCACTGACCAACTCAATGACGTGCACACACTGGTTACGTCACTGACCAACTCAATGACGTGCACACACAGGTTACATCACTGACCAACTCAATGACGTGCACACACAGGTTACGTCACTGACCAACTCAATGACGTGCACACACTGGTTACGTCACTGACCAACTCAATGACATGCACACACAGGTTACATCACTGACCAACTCAATGACGTGCACACACAGGTTACATCACTGACCAACTCAATGACGTGCACACACAGGTTACATCACTGACCAACTCAATGACGTGCACACACAGGTTACATCACTGACCAACTCAATGACGTGCACACACAGGTTACATCACTGACCAACTCAATGACGTGCACACACAGGTTACATCACTGACTTCACTTGTTAGGTACATGACGTTGCCATGACCAACTCATGACCTACTTCTTTAGCTGTCATGACAAATTTACTCGTGAGGTGACTAGCTGTGATGACCACACGTCATCAGCATGGCTAAGGTCGCCCCTGCCACAGTGACAGTGCAGCTGAGGTGATGGTGGAGGTACAACGTTGGGCATGATTAACCTACGGACTCACACCTAGAGCAATTAGTTGCATTAAAGAAATAATTGACTATGAATAATGACTGACACAACTAAAATGAAACAACCTGACATGGGAATTAATTCATGCAATTACCAGATAAAGTTGTAAGTGGTGTATTTGGGGTATGCAAACAGGTCAGGATATCCTCTTACAATTACCACTCAAGGATTATTCCCCTATTTGCTAATTTTGCACATATGACTGCTTCACAAGTGAGTCATAAGTTGCATGCACAACAAATGACCCACTAGAAGTGGGTATGGGGGGGGTACCACCCCCCACCACACCACGTTGGCACGTGGAAGGTGGAGCTACATACCATGTTAGCGTGGGATTGGTGGGGTAGCGTCTCGCTGGTGTGCAAATGGAGGAACTTGTTGATTCTCGAATGAGCAAGTCTGTCCCTTATCTCCAGATCTTTTATAAGGAACACAAGTCGTGAAGCTTGCTCTGTGTCTGTAGGGAATGTTTCATGACGCACACGAAGCTGATAGAGGAGGAGGAGGAGGATGAGAGGCACTTACCATGCATAGCAATGCTTACAATGACAACACTAACCTTTCTCAGCTCAATTTCCATTAACACTTCCTGGTCCCTCCACGGTCCCCCAGCCACCTTCCAGTCAGGAGTTGTGGCAGTCTTCTTGCTGCGCGTTTGCTGCTTTTTTCCCGTCAGACTGCTGTCACCTGAGGGGACTGCAGCTTTTAAAGAGGACTGCTGATGCCGGCCTGGACCCGAGTGACGATCCATCTTTGGTCCGCTGCCCATTGCATGAGCAGCTCGCTGTGCAGTTGGAGAGTTTGAGGGAGAAGGGGAGCCCTTTGAACACAGAGGGGGGGCAAAGTCTCTCCCTCCGTACATGTGCCACACCACAGACATCTCCTTGAGTGTGAACATCTGCACAGGCTCTGGAAAGTGTTTTGGTCTGTGTAGCTGGCCGGTGTGATGGTCCTGTGAGAAGGAAAGGGTGAGGAAAGAGGAAGGGCAGAGATGGAGGGGTGTTTTTTTTTTTTTTTGTGAGATGCAGATGGGATGAGGGTGGAGATGGGATGAGGAGGGTGGAGATGGTGGAGATGGGATGAGGAGGAAGGTAACATATTGATGTACTGGAGGACTGTTACTAAATAACAGATGTGACTTACTGGGATCGTGAAATGGTTCTCAACCACACTGATTGTCTCCCCCTCTCCTAAGAGGCACTTCACTACAGGCCGAGAGCCTGGGGACTAGAAGGAAGACAATGAGTACATACCACACCAAGGTTTTCCTGCTACAATGTAACACACGTACAACTCCAGTGCTGGTTGGGGCAGTGACAATCTGGAAGTCATCATCACTGGAGCTCTGCCGGCCCACCTGTTGGGAGCGTGGCACAGTGGTACTGGTGAGGACCCTGCTGTTCCTGTCATCACCATCACCATCGTCATCATCGGAGTCGGCAAACAAGACAGACTCTTTGTCCACCTTCACAATACTGTTGCCCTTGGTCCTACGGCAGGATGCATCAGATGTGCTGATGGAGGTGGGCAGTGTGCTGTCTTCAGACATGGCGTCACACATGAGGTCTCCTATGGCACCCTCCTGGGTAACAACATCGGGAGACCCTACGTAGCATGCTCCCTGTGTGAAGGAAAGGACTCACAATGAAGGTGATGTGTGTGGGGCATGCTGTGACGTGGTTGTGTACGTGTGCGTGTGTGTGTGTGTGTGTGTGTGTGATGCTGATCCAGTGCACAATAGAGGGAAGTGATAAAACCACACCCCTCTGCATTTAAGCAAACTGGTACAAATAATTAGTGACATGATTGTGAAGACCAACCAGCAAAGACGAGGGAGTATGGTCTGTGCTGGTGTTCCTATCACCACTCCTCACAACCAGCTGAGGGTTCAGGTCCCCACACGATGCCACATACAACGCCAGGTCACGTAACGCAACACAAGAATCCACACAAGTTCTAAAATGTATAACATTGTTGGAGCATTCCAACACTATCTCGGGACCAGTGAACAGCTACTCGTGGGAAAAAATGAAATTGGAGGAGGAGGAGGAGGAGGAGGAGGAGGAGGGAAAGTGATCATAGGGAGTTAGGGTTCAATCACCTTACCTTATGGGTATTCATCTCTGGTGACACACTACAAACTCTAAGGGTCAAATCCAACAGATCCAACTCCATGACACACACCGATCCTGCAGAGTGGATCAATACATCAGTTACTAACCCACCACCACCTAATACCTCCACCATCACCACTTAATACCTCCACCATCACCACTTAATACCTCCACCATCACCACCTAATACCTCCCTCAGGTGGTGATGAGGTGGTAATGGGGGAGGTATTAGGTGGTGATGGTGGAGGTATTAGGTGGTAATGGTGGAGGTATTAGGTGGTAATGGTGGAGGTATTAGGTGATGATGGGGGAGGTATTAGGTGGTGATGGTGGAGGTATTAGGTGGTGATGGTGGAGGTATTAGGTGGTGATGATGGAGGTATTAGGTGGTGATGAGGGAGGTATTAGGTGGTGATGGTGGAGGTATTAGGTGGTGATGAGGGAGGTATTAGGTGGTGATGGTGGAGGTATTAGGTGGTGATGGTGGAGGTATTAGGTGGTGATGGTGGAGGTATTAGGTGGTGATGGTGGAGGTATTAGGTGGTGATGGTGGAGGTATTAGGTGGTGATGGTGGAGGTATTAGGTGGTGATGGTGGAGTATTAGGTGGTGATGGTGGAGGTATTAGGTGGTGATGGTGGAGGTATTAGGTGGTGATGGTGGAGGTATTAGGTGGTAATGGTGGAGGTATTAGGTGATGATGGGGGAGGTATTAGGTGATGATGGGGGAGGTATTAGGTGGTGATGGGGGAGGTATTAGGTGGTGATGGTGGAGGTATTAGGTGGTGATGGTGGAGGTATTAGGTGGTGATGGTGGAGGTATTAGGTGGTGATGGTGGAGGTATTAGGTGATGATGGGGGAGGTATTAGGTGATGATGGTGGAGGTATTAGGTGGTGATGGGGGAGGTATTAGGTGGTGATGGTGGAGGTATTAGGTGGTGATGGTGGAGGTATTAGGTGGTGATGGTGGAGTATTAGGTGGTGATGGTGGAGGTATTAGGTGGTAATGGTGGAGGTATTAGGTGGTGATGGTGGAGGTATTAGGTGGTGATGGTGGAGGTATTAGGTGGTGATGGTGGAGGTATTAGGTGGTGATAGTGGAGGTATTAGGTGGTGATGGTGGAGGTATTAGGTGATGATGGGGGAGGTATTAGGTGATGATGGGGGGAGGTATTAGGTGGTGATGGGGAGGTATTAGGTGATGATGGGGGAGGTATTAGGTGATGATGGGGGAGGTATTAGGTGGTGATGGGGGAGGTATTAGGTGATGATGGGGGAGGTATTAGGTGGTGATAATACCTCCACCACCAACTCTAAACAAGTCTTGGAATCTGATGCCACCCCATAATGGACACACCCACCAAACTAACTGCACCCCCCACACTACACATAATTCGCACAAGAGGTGAATTATGCAAGCACACGCTAGCCTGTACATGTGGGGAAGGTGCCATAGCTTTGCGTTAAAATGGTAAGGCCTGGGTACCCTATGGGCCTTATGGTAAGGCCTGGGCACCCTATGGGCTTTATGGTAAGGCCTGGGCACCCTATGGGCTTTATGGTAAGGCCTGGGCACCCTATGGGCATTATGGTAAGGCCTGGACACCCTATGGGCTTTATGGTAAGGCCTGGGCACCCTATGGGCTTTATGGTAAGGCCTGGGCACCCTATGGGCTTTATGGTAAGGCCTGGGCACCCTATGGGCTTTATGGGTAAGGCCTGGGCACCTCTCTCATATATCTCACACATGTACCCACGTGTATAATATACATGCACCAGAGCTCGCAGTACAAGTACAAACCAACTTACCATTTTGTAGGTCTATAGTTTCCTTCTCGGGTGAAAGAAAGAAGTAAGCGTGATCCACCACGACCCTTAACACCAGCAGAGGGGAGCCAGTGACAACACTGGTAGCCATGTTGACTGAGTCCACAGAGAGCACAACAACCCACGGGAGAGAGATTGGTCTGTGTGGGGAATGGAGGAGGTGTAGTGGGTGTGAGAGGGGGAGGGAGGGTACACTAGTCGACCAGAGTTACTGCAGCCCACCAACAAACCAAGTGCACCAGATGTGGTCTGGGCACCGTCACTACCTGTGCCAAATTACAGTGACTTCACACCATTGCAATGGTGTGGAACAACAAAGCATAGCCCTCAAACCACAATCCACCAATCAAACTGAAAGCAATTGAAAACCTCAATTAATATCTGTCCACTGAATAAGTGACTTGACCATTTGATAATTGCCTTCCCCTCAGTTATGGTTACCCGCAATAGGCCCATCTCTGGAAGCATACGCAACCACACACACATTCTATCACCAGGGGAGGGAGTAACCATCAATGTTATCAACAACCACTGCCAAATGATACTCCATTCAGGACTTCAACACAACTATATTTAGCTTCTAGTAGAGCAGAAAGTTATATTTAGAAGGAATGTGAGTGACACAGATCCTCCTGCTGTGGGTGACCAGCTGACTACTACTAGAGCACTGGCCAAGGGCATACCTGTATTCCAGAGAACAGTCATCAACATGGACATGTAGCTCCGTGACGACTGAGGGAGGGTCATAGCCAGGTATGATTGAGTCCTTTAGCATTAAAAAGTTGCTCAGCTACAGATTGTGTGTGTGCGTGTGTGTGCATGCGTGTGTGTGTGTGTGTGTGTGTGTGTGTGTGTGTGTGTGTGTGTGTGTGTGTGTACGTGTGTGTGTGTGTGTACGTGTGTGTGTGTGCGTGTGTGTGTGTGCATGTACGTGTGTGTGTGTGTGTGTGTGTGTGTGTACGTGTGTGTGTGTGATATGCATGTACAGGATGGAACTTGTGACTAAAAGACCCTTACATCAAAAATCATGAGTTACAGCACACACACATGCCACAGCACACACCCACACACATGCCACAGCACACACCCACAAACATGCCACAGCACACACCCACACACACCTACACACATGCCACACACTCACACTGACACAGGAGTGCATGTGACCAAGCAGGATGGAACAGTGTGACTAAAAGACCCTTACATCAAGAATCATGAGTTACAGCACACACACATGCCACAGCACACACCCACACACATGCCACAGCACACACCCATATACACCTACACACATGCCACACACTCACACTGACACAGGAGTACATGTGAACCATGACCAAGCATGCTGAAGCAATGATCATGACCCTCAGTGCGAGATAACTAGGTACATGCTGAATGGCATCAACATTCACTGGACCTGTAACTCTTCAATGTATGGGCCAGTCTTTGGAACATGTCCCTATGCTCACTCTACAGCAAAGCCCTCTGGTTTTTCCCTAGTACTTTTAAAAATTACTTCTTGATTTTCTAATTCTAATACCAAAGTATATGGTCAATACCTGGTGATATTCACCGGGGGTGGGGTGTGAACTGGGTGCATGAGGAGTGGGGTGTGGGAGGCAGCTCACCTGTACAAAGCAATCCTCCCCAGGAAGGGTCACGTAATAGTGCACCAGTGTGTTGTACACCCCAACAGCACACTTGTTGGTCTGTACCAACAGAAGAGGTCAGAGGAGGGGTAGGGAGGGGGAGGGGGATGATGATGTGTAAGTACTTCAAATGTTCCAAAGAAGATACACTTTTGTGTACCTTAGTGTTCCTGTGTGTATTCATGGTTGACTCCATGGCAACTGCCAACATTCGAACTGCCTCGCTGCTACCAGCTGGCTTTGTCTTGTATGCAGAGCAGTGGACCACCTTGTGCATGCTGTTGACAGATGAACTGAACTCTTCTAACACGCAAGAGTAATGTTCTTCTGTTGCCACGGCACCCAGATGCCGCAGTGTGAAGTCATCCAGCTATAAGATAAACATTGCACCACATGGGTTATTAAGGCAGGTTATCAAGGATGCCATTGTAGTGAAACCACCACTAACAACCCACCCCCAATTCACCATGCACCATAACCACCACTTAAGGCGTTTCTTCACTAGCAAAGGCAAACCGGATCGATCCGCATTGTGGTCAATGAATTTAATCAGTGAGTACATTGATCCATATACACTGATTAAATTCATTGACCACAATGCGGATCGATCCGGTTTGCCTTTGCTAGTGAAGAAACGCCTTTAAACTCCACTAAATAACTAAAACACAAAAACTGCTAACCACCACTAACCATACTAAACTCCACTAACCTGCAGACACACAAAATCGTGCCCACTTTCTCCGAGGTAACCAGTGGTAGTGAAGAGGTGAAGGTTGGCCAAGTCCACGTGCACAACACCACAGCGGCCATGAGGGTTCGGCCTTGTGGGGCTCAGCTCCACCAACTGCTGGGAGCTAGCACTGTGGAAGAGACTCGACATGGTGGCCGCGTCTTCCCTCTCACTCGCCTGCAGAGTGTGGCAACAAGGGTAGCATGAGAGAGAGAGAGAGAGAGAGCACCCACTCACACACACCACACCAACGCACCGTGCCTCCTGCAGCCTGGTCAGGCACAGCAGTGATGAGGGTGACCTGCCCTCGCTGTATGTTCAGGGACACTGATGCCAGGCTAAAGCCACTGTGGCCCCCGTGAGTGGACTGCACATCTCTCCAAGCCTCTTCTTCCTTCTGATCACCATCATCATCCTCACCTGCACACACACAGCAAACATAGGTAACTTGTAGGGCATCCATTTATGGCACTCCAGGATCCAATTTCAATTTGTGATAAGTTATGGATCCCAATTGTGGTACCATGTTTGTGGGGATTGGGAGAGGGGGCTGCATGTTTGATTAAATGCATTCCCTGCATAGCATGGTGTTTCCCCAAAAGGTCCACTCCTTAAATCCCAAGTATCTATTGCAAATTCAGCACCCTGTATGGATATGCTTCAATGGAACAAATATCCACCTTTAGAGGTGAAATTCGTCAACAGACATGGATGTGGCCAGGAAGCAATGAAAAATGCCCAAAGAGATTTCAAAGGTGGGGGAGATTTCAAAGGTGGGGTAATACCTTCAGGAGTTATGTCTGGAGCAGATCTTCCCCCTTGTATCATGGCACACCCTATCACACCCATCACACTGTCACAAGCCACAACATCTTACTTTTTTTGATCATGGATGTACAAAGACGAAATGTTTCCTTGACAACGGGGGACTTAATATCATCAACACAGCTGACAAACAGTGATTTGGAGTTATTTTTCTCAGCAGTTCCATTGGCTGGTTGCCAAAGCAACAGATCATAGCCAAACCTACACAAGTGTACCAAAAGTCAAATGACACCAGGGGGCTAACAACCGAGCACTGAGAGGCGTACTCCATTTAGAGTCACAACCCACACATCTAGATTATGCAGATAGAATTACAATACAGACAACCTATCGTATTATCTATTTCATTTGAATTCTAATTAACTCCAAACTCTTTCTTATCCTCCCTCTCCCTCCCCCTTCCTCCCTCCCTCACCCTCACCTGTTGAACAGAATCTCCATGAATTCTTTACTTGGCAGGTGCACACGTAGTGACGGTATTGTGCACGTAACAGCACAGCGTGAGCGGGAAACAGTGTGGTGCTCAAACTGGTCCATCTCCTCCCTGGTCCCCGGCATGACCAGCTCCTCAGCATGTGTGGAGTGCTCCCTCTGTAAGTAACAGGGGATGACTGATATTACAGCCACTTCCCCCCCCCCATCCCTACAGTCCCTCCTCCAACCCAACATAAGCAGCAACTATCTTCTGGCAATACCCCAGCAGAGTCGACGCAAAGCTCACCAGGAGTGTACATTACCATGCCCATATCGTGCCCATACCAGCCCATACCGTGCCCATACCCATACCGTGCCAATACCAGCCCATACCAGCCCATACCAGCCCATACCGTGCCCATACCAGCCCATACCAGCCCATACCATGCCCATACCAGCCCATACCGTGCCCATACCCATACCGTGCCAATACCAGCCCATACCAGCCCATACCGTGCCCATACCATGCCCATACCAGCCCATACCATGCCCATACCAGCCCATACCCATACCGTGCCCATACCATACCATACCAGCCCATACCGTGTACCAGCCCATACCCATACCGTGTCATACCAGCCCACACCAGCCCATACCAGCATGGCATGGGCTTACTACTTACCTCTTCATCTCTAGTGGAGTAGAGAGACTTCCTGCCTGAAAATGGTGAAGGCAACTTTTGGGGAAGGTCTATTTCCTCCAAGCTATTTCGACAGCTATGGTCCATAGTACCACCATCGTCACTATCAGCACCCTCCTGTGCACAGCTATCAGAGACAGGCTGCAGGTCCAGCCGAACACTGCAAGGGAAGGATATGGTAAGCACACGTTTACAAGTACATTTTACACACACATACACATACATGCACACACACATGCACACACACACGCACACACATGCACACACATGCAGACACACATGCAGACACACACACACACACACACACACACACACACACACACACACACACACACACACACAAACCTAGAGTTGGCATCCTGTCCCTTATCAATGATTAAGAAGAGCTCCTTGTTTGATTCAGCACCATCTCTGCTGAGGTAACCTTTAGAAGTAAGGATGAGGGGATGGGGATGAGGGGGTAGGATGGTGATGAGGGGTGGGATGAGGAGAGATGGGGATGAGGGGTGGGATGAGAAGGGATGGGGATGAGGGGTGGGGATGAGGGATGGGGACGAGGGGTGGGATGAGGATGGATGGGGATGAGGGGGTGGGATGAGGAGGGATGGGGATAAGGGGATGGGGATGAGAGGTGGGATGAGGAGGGGATGGGGATGAGGGGGTGGGATGAGATGAGGCAGGGATGGGGATGAGGGATTGGAAAATAGAAAGGCATAAGAAGGAAAGAAGGTACGGTCATCATCTCATAACCCCTCCTGTCCCTCCCTGAAGGATGGAAGATGCATGAGGAAGGATGGGTGAGGGTGAGTAGAAGGTGAATAGGATCCATCACACGAGCCCATAGTCCCTCCTCCCCACTTCAGTACACACACCCACTACCCCGTACATAGCTTCTCAGGTTTACCCAAGGCATAGATCTTGGAATGCCTCCAGGGATACATCCACGTACCTTTGGCCGCACTGAACTCTGCATCCACCACCAGTGAGCCCAGCGTGTGATGGTTGTGAGTTACAGCCACATCCGACAGTGAAATGTACAGCACCTCAGGGTGAAGGAAGGAGCGATTGAGAGGTGGGCGTCGCTTCTCACTCAAATCCACAACAGGGAACCTGCAGATGTCAGGTGAGCCATCATGCATGTAACAGGCAGGTGAGCCATCATGCACGTAACAGGCAGGTGAGCCATCATGCACGTAACAGGCAGGTGAGCCATCATGCACGTAACAGGCAGGTGAGCCATCATGCACGTAACAGGCAGGTGAGCCATCATGCACGTAACAGGCAGGTGAGCCATCATGCACGTAACAGGCAGGTGAGCCATCATGCACGTAACAGGCAGGTGAGCCATCATGCACGTAACAGGCAGGTGAGCCATCATGCACGTAACAGGCAGGTGAGCCATCATGCACGTAACAGGCAGGTGAGCCATCATGCACGTAACAGGCAGGTGAGCCATCATGCACGTAACAGGCAGGTGAGCCATCATGCACGTAACAGGCAGGTGAGCCATCATGCACGTAACAGGCAGGTGAGCCATCATGCACGTAACAGGCAGGTGAGCCATCATGCACGTAACAGGCAGGTGAGCCATCATGCACGTAACAGGCAGGTGAGCCATCATGCACGTAACAGGCAGGTGAGCCATCATGCACGTAACAGGCAGGTGAGCCATCATGCACGTAACAGGCAGGTGAGCCATCATGCACGTAACAGGCAGGTGAGCCATCATGCACGTAACAGGCAGGTGAACCATCATGCACGTAACAGGCAGGTGAGCCATCATGCACGTAACAGGCAGGTGAACCATCATGCACGTAACAGGCAGGTGAGCCATCATGCACGTAACAGGCAGGTGAGCCATCATGCACGTAACAGGCAGGTGAGCCATCATGCACGTAACAGGTAGGTGAGCCATCATGCACGTAACAGGCAGGTGAACCATCATGCACATAACAGGCAGGTGAGCCATCATGCACGTAACAGGCAGGTGAGCCATCATGCACGTAACAGGCAGGTGAGCCATCATGCACGTAACAGGCAGGTGAGCCATCATGCACGTAACAGGCAGGTGAGCCATCATGCACGTAACAGGCAGGTGAGCCATCATGCACGTAACAGGCAGGTGAGCCATCATGCACGTAACAGGCAGGTGAGCCATCATGCACGTAACAGGCAGGTGAGCCATCATGCACGTAACAGGCAGGTGAGCCATCATGCACGTAACAGGTAGGTGAGCCATCATGCACGTAACAGGCAGGTGAACCATCATGCACATAACAGGCAGGTGAGCCATCATGCACGTAACAGGCAGGTGAGCCATCATGCACGTAACAGGCAGGTGAGCCATCATGCACGTAACAGGCAGGTGAGCCATCATGCACGTAACAGGCAGGTGAGCCATCATGCACGTAACAGGCAGGTGAGCCATCATGCACGTAACAGGCAGGTGAGCCATCATGCACGTAACAGGCAGGTGAGCCATCATGCACGTAACAGGCAGGTGAGCCATCATGCACGTAACAGGCAGGTGAACCATCATGCACGTAACAGGCAGGTGAGCCATCATGCACGTAACAGGCAGGTGAACCATCATGCACGTAACAGGCAGGTGAGCCATCATGCACGTAACAGGCAGGTGAGCCATCATGCACGTAACAGGCAGGTGAGCCATCATGCACGTAACAGGTAGGTGAGCCATCATGCACGTAACAGGCAGGTGAACCATCATGCACATAACAGGCAGGTGAGCCATCATGCACGTAACAGGCAGGTGAGACATCATGCACGTAACAGGCTTATTTGTCATTCACCTCAACGAAACGTTCACTAGCTTGCAGCTGCCTTTGATAGTGAACTTGCGTTCCTTTTTACCAAGAGACCCAGCAGCCATAGCTTGGTTGAACACAGCTTGTCGCTGCTATACAGTGGGGGGGGGAGGGGGGGGGGGATATACAAACATCAGCATATGAGGGTGATCATCAGCACATGAGGGTGATCACCAGCACATGAGGGTGATTATCAGCACATGAGGGTGATCACTAGCACATGAGGGTGGGTATCAGCACATGACGGTGATCACCAGCACATGAGGGTGATCATCAGCACATGAGGGTGATCATCAGCACATGCGGGTGATCATCAGCAAAAGAGGGTGATCATCAGCACAAGAGGGTGATTGTCAGCACATGAGGGTGATTGTCAGCACATGAGGGTGATCAACAGCACATGTGGGTGATCACTAGCACATGAAGGTGATCACTAGCACATGAAGGTGATCACTAGCACATGAAGGTGATCACTAGCACATGAGGGAGTCACATGAACATCATTTCATCATACCATACTTCAGCGATTAAACACCCATGCTCATATACGCACCCACGCTCAATTTGTTGTCCAAAAGTCAGACCTAATCAAAAAATTAAACACCCATGCCTTTAATTAATGCCCTGGGCTTTAATTAATTAGCATTTCGTTATGGTGCAACAGCTGCTTAAGTACCAGTAGCATTAAAATCAATGTCACGAAAAACATACAGTATCAAAAGGAAATTAGGGATATTGTGAAGCGAAGCAATCATCAAAAGGGCATCACCAGCATATGAAAGCAGTGCTAGGAAGTGATGAAGAGGCCAGTTGATGGTTAATTAACCACTAGTATATTGCTAATTTGCAATGTTATTTGTCATTCAATTTAACATAAGACTTCGCATTTGATATTACCACTTTTAATTAGTACTCACACAGCTATAAACTTTTGAATTAATTACCACCCCGGGTGGGGGGATAATTTTACAAAGGCCCCCTGGAGGTAATGTGACAATGGCTACAATGACTTCCATATGTTACCATGTGCAACAATACCCCGATAATAATACCTCATGCAAGCCTTGCAAGATGTCATATTACTGCCAATGACATAACTGACTGGCTAACATCACACAAGTATCTGATATGTTATATCGTATGCATTGCTGTCACACCTCATACTAAGTGGTGAGGAATGTAAGTTGTAATGGGTAAGAGGAGGGGGAGGAGGGGGGGTGTCTTACCGCATTGATGGAGTAGAAGTTGCTGCTGGTCATGTAAAGGGAGTACTTCATCTGATTGGTGCTGTTGTGCTTCATGGATGATGGCCATGAACGGGGAGCAGGTGGGATGAGGAGGGGTTGGAGCCTCTCCAGAAGTGTTAGGTCCGCATTGATAACCACTGTTGCCATGGATACCTCAATACTCGTGTGCATTTCACTAACAGGTGTCTAAAAGACAAAGGTAAGAGAGAGAGAGAGAGAGAGGAGCGAGGTGGTGATGACCCAGTGGGAAAGAAGAGAAGGCAAATACACGGAAGGACAAATCAGTTGCACTTCTCTTACCTTACGACCAGGCTCAGTAGCAGCTAGTTTCAACTTCAGGCATGGGCTGGGAGGCTTGTCGTTAAAGTCTTCCATTAACTGTACCAGCTTAGGTATTTGGGTAATTGGGGGAGGGTGGGGGGGGGGGGGGGGCAGTGATGAGCACATGTATGTACCTGCCTGCCATGGCATCAGGTCCCTACCATGTTAACTGCAACAGGAGTTGTTATGTGCGGGTTGCCGTCATTGATGTACAGGTATTCCCACAGCTCAGCTGATGCTACAGACAAGTCGAGGTCACTCTGAGGGCCTTTCATAAAGATGGCTGTCTTGAAGGTAGAGAACCACAGTCTGCAATAGAATGAAATGTGTTTTGGTGAACAGAACACACGTTTGCAAAATATTTAATGAACATCCAGCCAGGTGCGTTATTCAGTAAACAAATGATGGTAGTCTTGAAAGTAACGCACCCACATAATCAAGAGGTATGGTTGTGCAATTATCACATATCGCTTTGTTAGATCGCATCTTGCCAACTTGCTATTTGATTACCAGCCCACTTCATGCCCAATGACAGTGCACCAGATTTTGAAATGACTAACAACCTACCCCCCAACGTACAGAACTAATCCCCAACAACATGTATCGGAATCAATCCTTGTAGCTTACGCAATTTTACTGCCATTACATTACGAGAGTGAGAGAGTCCTCCAATATTGGTGGATGTGTGTAAGATGGTGCTACCTGCCCCCCCCCCCCCCCCCCCCCCCACATCAAACAGTAACTATATAATTACGATAACTCACAGGAAATGGTCTCTTGGAAGCAACTCGGCCAAATCATCTCCAGAGGCTTGCAACGCTTTCCGGTTCACACCTCTCTGGGCTAGCAGCCGCGACATCAGCTTCAGGTACCGGGACGGGTCCACACCCCCTTCATCCACAGAGGCCAGCATCTCAGCCTCCTCCCCCTCCTCTTCCTCCCTGGGCACCACAGGGGCTGCATACAGGTAGACGTCCGTCTGCAGCATGGCTAAGGTTGCCCCTGCCACGGTGACAGTGCAGCTGAGAGGGTCACGAGCCATGTCCCAAGTCTTCTCCCCACTACCACCACCGCCACCATGACTTGGAGGGGGGTTGCCGACGGAGAGTGTTCTCCTTGGCCCCGGCCTCGAGGGACCACCTGCTACCCTCCCACCAGCATCGTCACCTCGTCCACATCCGGACAGCTGCTCCAGCCCCACCCCTGCATGGAGCGTATCACCACCGTGGAAGCCGAACCTCGAGTGCACCTTGGGGAAGGTACTGCCGCTGCCACCCCTGCTTCCAGATGGTGGCTGCTCGGGGCTGCCGTCCGGTGCTGTCGGATGGTTCAAGTCAAGGGAGTAAAAGGTGTCCTCGGGGTCACTTTTGAGGAGAGGAGAGGTCTCCACCCTCGACCAGGGATCTGCACGCAGCTGCTCCTCTCTCTGTCTCTTCGCCCTCTCCTCCTTTGCAAGCTGTGCTTCAATACATTTCTTCTCCTCCTGGGAGATGGCCCGGCTACTGCCGGGCTGGGGTCTCTCAAGGGAAGAGCTCCCTGTGTGTGCGTGTATGTGTGTGTGTGCGTGTGTGCGGGTGTGTACGTGTGTGTGTGTGTTTATGTACATGTGTATGTGTATGTGTGTGCGTGTGTGCAGGTGTGTATGTGTGTGTGTGTTTATGTACATGTGTGTGCGTGTGTGCAGGTGTGTATGTGTGTGTGTGTTTATGTACATGTGTGTGTATGTGTGTGCGTGTGTGCAGGTGTGTATGTGTGTGTGTGTTTATGTACATGTGTGTGTATGTGTGTGCGTGTGTGCAGGTGTGTATGTGTGTGTGTGTGTTTATGTACATGTGTGTGTGTATGTGTGTGTGTGTGCAGGTGTGTATGTGTGTGTGTTTATGTACATGTGTGTGTGTATGTGTGTGCGTGTGTGCAGGTGTGTATGTGTGTGTGTGTGTTTATGTACATGTGTGTGTGTATGTGTGATTGAGCAGGTCACTTCACAAGGTGTAGTTAGGTACCCCCCCCCCCCACCCCACACCTCTCTCCTCTTTTACCTGTGGCAGCAAGATTCTTGAACATCTCTGTCATCATGTGGACATGGGAAGGCGTGAGTAGGACATGGATACAGCCCAAGGCGACATCAACATCCAGCCTGGGTCCATCAGTCTGCTTCAGTTTGACTGTGATGGTCGACTCTCCATCAGCCAGCAGGATGGGCACCGCCTCGAGCCCCGCCTCCAGCCCCGCCTCCTCCACCTGGTCATCACAAGAGCCACTGAAGTTGAAGGAGGACGGAATATGGGACAACGGAGAAACTAGTGGAGCAGAAAGGAACCAGTTCAAATGGCATCTAGGTCTAGCTTGTAAAAAATAAAATAAAAAAACATTGTTTTGACTTTGCAGCTCATTTGTATAGCCAATAAGAACCAGGTGGTGGTTAATAAGAACCAGGTGGTGGTTAATAAGAACCAGGTGGTGGTTAATAAGAACCAGGTGGTGGTTAATAAGAACCAGGTGGTGGTTAATAAGAATCAGGTGGTGGTTATTACTATCTAATTAGAAGTATAGTTTTGATCTGTGGGTAGGCCACCTGAAAGGTACTGATGTGGTAACTAGAGAAAGCCACCAGCCCCATTTATGAGAAGAATAGTAATTTCAGCTCTGCCTCCATTTCAGAGAAGCATGTGATCTGCTACCACTTTGAAGGAGTTGGCTCAGTGGTCCTCCACATGTGACCTGCTACCACTTTGAAGGAGTTGGCTCAGTGGTCCTCCACATGTGGCCTGCTACCACTTTGAAGGAGTTGGCTCAGTGGTCCTCCACATGTGGCCTGCTACCACTTTGAAGGAGTTGGCTCAGTGGTCCTCCACATGTGGCCTGCTACCACTTTGAAGGAGTTGGCTCAGTGGTCCTCCACATGTGGCCTGCTACCACTTTAAAGGAGTTCATAATGGTATCCTCGCAACACCACCTTACTCAGGCAGTACGGGCGTTCAACTCCCTCATACCACCACCTGAGGCCAATTCATGTGAAAGGATGTTTTGCCCAGAAGGAACTGTCCAGGAAGATGGACAACCTCCTCTTCAATCAGTCTCTTGGAACCCACACACTGCTTAGTGGGTGCCTGCCTGTCCCACACTCTGAGAGCCTTGGCCCTTCATAGTTCCAGGTAGCCGTCAAGCGATGGCTGGGGTCACATCTGGTGGTTCAACATGCGACCTATGTCCAGGGAGTATGCACAATCCTCTTAGCCATCACAACAAAGCTTCAGAACACTCTAGTTCAGAGCCTACACAGCAGAGCTCAACTAATTATTGAAGGCTGAGGCAGGAAGCAGCCTCCCACACAACCATAGCCACTCCCACCCCCACCTGATAACCCAGCTGGTCTCCAAGCCAGCCCCTAAACATCACTGTGCAACTCTAAGAAGCAGGACTAGCAGCAGGTGTGGCAGCCCAGAGCACTGAGCAGAGGAAGCATGAAGCCAACGACCCAGAATAAGAGGAGCATTGGGTGAGCCATCTGTCCCCATGGTTGTTGAAGTTTTGTGGGAGAGAGGGGGAGGGGGGATGTGGATTCATATTCCCGTCCGGCTCTGCGCCCAGCAACCAACTCCAACAAGACCCATGCATACAACGGCCCTCAGACCTTTATGGGAGGCTGAACCTGTGCCTCATAAGGGACAATGGTCTTCTCAGACCTTTATGGAAGGCTGAACGAACCTGTGCCTCATAAGGACAACAGCCATCCTCTCCATTACTGAGTGCATACAAATTTGTAATTTATTCAGTAACTTTGCATGCTGTTGTCCATAATGTCTCTGTGATGCCTACTACTAATGGCAAAAGCATGATGTAGAAACAAAAACAATGGAGATATACTAACAGATCTGACAAGGATACATGTAACATTTTAGTAGTGTGGAAAAACTTTCCCACGCACAAAGAAACATAATTATGGTAGTATGCACACGTATGTATGTCTACAGACCCCCCCCCCCCAACCCCAGGGGCACATACCATCAATCTCACTGGTCGTATGGGAAACCAGACTGTTACTCCCTATCTCCAAGGACACTTTTGTCAGCTTCAACACCTTGACTATAGAAGCAGGACGTGGGGAAGGGTCCTTCACCTCACCTCCATCCACACTGCTCTCCTGCTTGCTCAACTCATCAAAATATTCTATCCTAAAGTAGGATGATGGAAGGTTCATTCCGCATCAAATGGGCCCACTTTTTATACCTCATATAAGCTTAACATAAATTCTGCTTATAGAACACTTTTGCTGAAAATATGTTGCATTGAATATATAATTACTATCATGACCTTTCGTACTTTACATTGAATTACCTACTAAAGACTTGGTTGGTGGGTGAATGAACTAAAGAACTGTGTGATGTTGAACTGTTTGATGAACTTAAAATTATTCATAGGGGTTTACAGGATAGGTTATTATGTTTAATCTTGGAGGTACATTACCTCCAAATGACACAAAGGAGAGTGGTTGCTAGGAAGTATGAAAGGTCATGATAGTAATTAAATATTCAGTGCTCAATATTTTCATAAATGAATTGTGGTATGCACATATTAAGCAAAAGTGTACAGATGAGAATTGGAAATTTATGTTAAGCTTGTATGAGGTATAAAAAGTGGGCCCATTTGATGTGGAATGACCTGGAAGTGGCTATTAGGGGTGGGGTGATGGGAGTGGCCGTTAGGGGTGGGGTGATGGGAGTGGCCGTTAGAGTGGTGTGATGGTAGTGGCCGTTAGGGTGGTGTGATGGGAGTGGCCGTTAGGGGTGGTGTGATGGGAGTGGCCATTGGGGTGGTGTGATGGGAGTGGCTGTTAGGGTGGTGTGATGGGAGTGGCCGTTAGGGTGGTGTGGTGGGTGTGGCTGTTAGGGTAGGGTAATGGGACTGGCTTTTAGGGGTGGATGGATGGTGATGGGAGCGACTTTTAGGGTGGATGGCTTTCAGGGGCGGATGGTGATAGGAGTAATGAGGTGTGGGGAAATACAATGCTCAAAAGGGGGGGGGGGGGGGGGGGGGGGGGGAGGGGCAGCCACCTCAAACACATACAAACCTTTTTGCCCTCACTCTGAGGAAGTATTGTGTAGTGATGTTGGGTGTAGTGTACATCAGCTGTATACTTGTATCAATCAATGTGATCTCCACCCGAGACAACACTGCAATGCAAGGAAGGTATAGAGGGAGAGAGGGAGGGAGAGGAGGGAAGGGTGGGAGGGGGAGAGAGGAGGGGAGGAAAGGAGAAGAGAGAGGAGGGTGGGAGGGGGAGAGAGGAGGGGAGGAAAGGAGAAGAGAGAGGAGGGGAGGGAGGAAGAGGGAGGGAGTGAAGGAAGGGGGAAGGGAGGAAGGATAAGAGGGAGGAAGGGAGGGAAAAAGAGAGGAGAGGAGGCAGGAGGGGAAGGGTGGGGAGGGAAGGAGGTATACCTTTCAAGACACCTCAACATAAGAGAATCAGCACATATACCTTGCTCTATGGCTCTGGCTAGTGCCTCCATGCCCTCAAACCCAGGGCTCTCCTTCTCTTCCTCCTCCCCAGGACGTGGGGAGCTCCTCAGAACCTCCTCAGCCAGCTGATGGCTGAAGACCAAAAGTCACCATGGTAATACCAAACAACAAAAGGCCTGGAGATGCACAGATGATTGGTGATTCCTCCTCTGCCCTTATTGTTTAATGCTTTAAGTTTACATCAAAAAATGGCATATCCATGTGGAAGTAAGTACTAGTACTGTTCCAATGCAAGCACTAATTACAAACTTGTCAAACTGTATCTCCAAAGATGCTATTCAGAAGACGAATGATGGATTTATTGGAATGGAATAATCTCATGCCATTAAAAAGTTACGAAGGGCCACAATATGTAACACTCTTATTAAGTTGGTGAGGGTGAGGGGAGGCATTTATCAGAGTGTCAAAAGACATGCAACGCTTGATTTCTTTTATGCTTCAGAATTGAAATAAAGGTGCAGGAGTCATGTGTATTCTTTTCGTTTCAGTTTCAATAAGGCATCGGAAAATGATAGCTTTCGTTTAGTGGTAATAAAGAGCTTGGCCTGAAATTGCCAAGCTCTTTCTCTGGTTTCAAGGACTTCAGAATGTCAAAGTGATTGAGGTATGCAGTTATAGTAACCATAGTAACCACGCGGGATCTCAACTGAATAGCTCCACCTTGACACTCTAACCTGGGACCAGAGAAGAAGAATCAGAGCTTTGCAATTTCGGGGCAAGCTCCAAAGGACCTGTATAACAAACTCCTTTTAAAATAAAAATCCGGCTGATCTACTGAAGGCAGAAAGCACAGGGCCAGTGATGCCAAATGTGGAGGACTTGACTGATTATGTGTTCCCACTAGTAGCAGAGACCTATGATGCTTGGGGAAATGAACCTATTGAAGCCTTCTCTCGGCTGGCACCTCGGATTGCTATACCTTTATATACACTTACATGCAAGTACAAGTCAGCTGTACTTACAGGCATAAACATAAACAATTCATATGAAATATGAATTGCAGTGTTTATCCTTAGTTTACAAAGCCACATTTACTGATGTGCCCGAACCCATTAATCCATAAGTGGGTGCACAGTACCACTGTTTAAACCACCTGCCATCCTTTGTGCCACTGTTTAAACCACCTGCCATCCTTTGTGCCTACCGTACTGGTAAGTTCATGATATTGCAGCACAAGCCACAGCATTACAGCAACATAACAGGGAGGCCCTGTGTGTGGGGGCCCTGTGTGGGGGGGCCCTGTGTGTGTGGGGCCCTGTGTGTTGGAGCCCTGTGTGGGGGGGCCCTGCGAGTGGGGGCCCTGTGTGTGGGGGCCTGTGTGTGGGGGCCCTGTGTGTAGGGGCCCTGTGTGTAGGGGCCCTGTGTGTGGGGGCCTGTGTGGGGGGGCCCTGTGTGTGGGGGCCTGTGTGGGGGGCCCTGTGTGTGGGGGCCCTGTGTGGGGGGGGGCCCTGTGTGTGGGGGCCAGTGTGGGGGGCCCTGTGTGTGGGGTCCTGTGTGTGGGGGGCCCTGTGTGTGGGGGCCTGTGTGTGGGAACCCTGTGTGTGGGGGGGCCCTGTGTGTGGGGGCCCTGTGTGTGGGGTCCTGTGTATGGAGCCTTGCAAAGGTGCCTGCCAAGCCAAATGTTGTCGCTCGGGGAGGGACGGGGTGCAAATGGAGCCTGGATTTGTAATCAGGACAAAAAGTTGACCCCGTGGACTGGTTGCAACCCCAAAACCCTAACTACCACCCCCTATTCAATATAACACCACACCCAGGTGTACACCAACACTAACCACACCCAGGTGTACACCAACACTAACCATAACACCACACACGTATAACAATGTGTGTGGTATTTACCTTGTAGTCATACTGAAGAATAGCGAGTCTGTCATGGAGGCTAGAAGGTAGCACGCACATGCATACATACACACACACACACACACACACACACATACACACACACACACACACACACACACACACACACACACACACACACATCTTAATATTACTGCCATCGGAACAAATGTTCTCTCACCAGAGCCATCTGATGCAAAAGGCTGGGGCACAACGGAGATAAAGAGTCCACTTATTTCCACCTTGCAGCTGTCGCGAAGTAACGCGGTCCAGGGCACACTAATTGTGACTTTTCCAATGTAACCGGAGTGGATACGCAACGGAGCACTAGTGCTCTGAAGTACCTCGTTGATAGCCTATGCCAAAGCCGAATATGAGATACGTTATCACAAAAACTCAGCCCCGTTGATACACGTCACGGGCTTTTCGTATGACAACTTACCTCGACATTTAGCGGTACGTTACTGATAGCTCCAGTACCATTGTACAGATCAATTGTAAGATCGTCTAAACTTATCTTCTCTTCTAAAAACTGCCCCAGATAATGCTGGAGCAAGTAACGACAGGCGCGCTTCTTTAGGAACTCAGGAAAAAACCACGGCATCTTCTGTTTACAATTGAAGTCAGTTCCAATTAGTGCGCCAAGCCAAGATAAGCTAGTAAAGCACCATAAAGTAGCAACGTGTCCTCAAGATAAACTCCCTGATAAGTTGATCGCTATTACTAAGTAACAGCGTGCTCATAAATCAGCCAAAACCTCAATCTCATTGCACCTGCTGTTTTGGTGCCATGCCACCGTTGCATATTAATATTTCATAAGGATCCATGATGATTTTAATATGATGCGCATGCGTGACGTAAAGAGAGGGAACATAGAGGAGAGGGAGGTACCAGAGGAGAGGGAGGCATCAGAGGAGGGAGGTACTTCGGTTATGAAACAGTCCGATTAATACTTTTATTTTCTTTTTCTGTGTGTGCAGTAAAATCAATGTTTGTATGTATAATCTGTTGTATTTCTTTTATGTTGTGTATGTATATACATTTCTATATAGTAAAAATAAATAAAGGACATAAGTATTGTGGACCATCTATTCTGGCCAAGGTTTGCTCCAAACAACAACTCACACACCCATCTACCCAACAGGCTGTGGATGGCACAAAATTCCGGTCATTCAAAAAGTGACTATTTTGGCTGCCATGTAATTCCAGCTCCCCTACAGGAAAATGGCCCGACCATCCGACCTTATGTGTTCTCACTGAAAATAGTTGCACATGTACACTTGATAAGATCTGTCTATATTTTACCCAGAAAGGGTTGCTTTGAACTGATCTCCCACAAGCAGTCAGTTTTTACTTAGTATTATCTTTTTGAAATCCTGATACTTCCACTGTGTTTCAACCAACATGAAAGATTTACCAGATGGAGCTTTCAAAAGGATCCCAATAACATGCCATCACTATTTATAAACATTATATGCATGAAGGTAAAGTAGTGGCAAATGATGTTGTTTTGGTGGTTTACCCTTCCTCTTCTATTGCATTGTTGTCCCAGGTGGATATCAATTATTAATACAAGCGTACAGCTGATGTAACATTGCTACACAAAACTTCCTCAAGAGTGAGGGGGAAAGAAGTGTGTATGTGTTTGAGCTGGCTGCCCCTTCCAATAACAGCCGCCCTATCACCCACCCCTAACAAAAGCCACTCCCATCACCCACCCCTAACAACAGCCACTCCCAACACCCACCCCTAACAACAGCCACTCCCATCACCCACCCCTAACAACAGCCACTCCCATCACCCACCCCTAACAACAGCCACTCCCATGACCCACCCCTAACAACAGCCACTCCCATCACCCACCCCTAACAACAGCCACTCCCATCACCCACCCCTAACAACAGCCACTCCCATCACCCACCCCTAACAATAGACTCCCAATGCTGGTTGTTAGCAACCAACATAGAACAAGTGTCAGGGAACAGTAATGAGTCAGATCCCAGTGTTTCACACACATCCATCAATTCAATATTCATTTTCAAAGTAGTTGCAAGTGTCCTCTGATACCTCCCTCTCCTCTGGTACCTCCCTCTCCTCTGATACCTCCCTCTCCTCTGGTACCTCCCTCTCCTCTGATACCTCCCTCTCCTCTGGTACCACCCTCTCCTCTGATGCCTCCCTCTCCTCTGGTACCTCCCTCTCCTCTGGTACCTCCCTCTCCTCTGGTACCTCCCTCTCCTCTGGAACCTCCCTCTCCTCTGGTACCTCCCTCTCCTCTGGTACCGCCCTCTCCTCTGGTACCTCCCTCTCCTCTGGTACCTCCCTCTCCTCTGGTACCTCCCTCTCCTCTGGTATCTCCCTCTCCTCTGATGCCTCCCTCTCCTCTGGTACCTTCCCACTCCTCTGGTACCTCCCTCTCCTCTGATGCTTCCCTCTTCTCTGGTACCTCCCTCTCCTCTGGTACCTTCCCTCTCCTCTGGTATCTCCCTCTCCTCTGATACTTCCCTCTCCTCTGGTAACTCCCTCTCCTCTATGTCCCCTTGCTTCTTTTATGTTATTATTGACATGTACAGCTTTGTATTAACATAAAGGTGACATCAAAATGGACTACTGAGAAGTTGAGGAAAATGGTTTTCAAAACAATCACATAGCTCCTAAATATTTACAGCACAAGGCCACAACCACATGTCTCCAAGGTCAAATACATCACAATCTTCTATATCATCTGGATCCCTCCATCACTTTCACCTTCATTTTCTTCTGTTTCTTCCGTCTGAACCTATCAGCTATGTCTGGGTCATCATCATCCAGGTGCACTGGGACAACCTGTAATGGGCTGATGTGGTGAGGTTCCTGACTGGCTTATTCCCTACCATCTAATATCACGTCTGGCTTCAGAAGGCCTCACTTGCCATATGCCTTTTGGCTAGTCAGCATGCTTGTAAGGATTCAGATTTGGTGAGTAGAAAGGAAGGCAACAGGCACTGATGTAGGATGAGGCATAGAACAGCTGTGATGACTCAGTTTCGTTTTTTACACACATTCATACCCACTCACACACATCTCAATATGTACATGTACGTTCTGGTAGTCTAGCTCCATCATCAAAACCTATACCACTTCTCCATTTGGTTTGGGATCCTTGAAGACATATATTGGTGGACCTCAAAATGGCAAAGGACAGCCTGGCTCGTCTCCATCCAGAATGTTTTTTTTTTCTTCCATTTTTCAGCAATTTTATCAGCAAGGATTTGTATGAAGCATTCTGCATCTCAGCCCAAAACTCCATCAACGTATAGTAATGAGGCACGCCATGCTTCTGCTGCACCACTGTATTGCCTTCTCTTTTCTTCTTCAGCTGATGACAGGATAGAGGCAGCATCCATTTGAATATGACAGAACGTCAATGTCAATGACACGTATGCCAAACAACGCTACCGTTTGAGGCTGCAATATCCCTCTAATACATAGATCTGCTACCAGGGAAGGTACGGCCACATGCATCATTGGCTTCTTGAACTATTGGTTCACGTATTACCTCCTTGTACACAAGAGATGCTAGTCACCTATTGCATCCCTTAGTGGTGTTGGATCACCCAGGCCATCTTTTCTGCAGTCAAGGGGGTGTGTCAGATTGAAGATGTCACCACACCCATTGCAATTAGCTGGTGCGTTCAAGAGAGGTCTATGGTAACGTAATATGCCAAGGAGTCACAAAATTCAGTTGCTGACAGGTCGAAATGACAGTGAGTGATGGGCAAGACTGTTAACCACGATGAGAACTTACTTGGTTATGATTCGTATTGCTTTGAATCTAATGTAGCAAGGACTGAAGCTAGCTTGTCCTCGTCATTCTGATGAAGAATATTGTGCATGTTTGATGCTGCTTCAGACATTTGGATGGAGTGATCGGATGTGGAAAACTGTTTGCAGCCTTTGATCTACAATATTTGACGTGCCAGCTCTGATGTTGCAAAAGCGACTTTGGCAGCTTCAACTGGGTTGCAGGCACCATACCCCCATTCATGCAGGAAGTGTAAACAGGCAATACTGCCTGCAAAAATTGCTGGCCAAAATGTCTGATTCACTGCATCTTGAATTGGGACATACTCGTCATCAAAGTTGGGGAATATGTGTTGTATGTATGATCATTCAAACAGTACCAAGGCAGAAAATGCTGCTTGAGGTTGTGATTTGGCCACTCTGGACAGTTCAACAACACTGTCCATCAATTCCATTATCTTTTTCCGTACAAAAGCCTTGGTGCTGTCATGGTCTCCAATGAAACCACTTAGAAAACAATATCCTTTAACCACTTTGACTCCAAGATGTTCAAATGCCAGGGCCGACGCCGCCGTTCAAGCAGGTGCGGCCATGGCCGCACCACTTTTTGAAACTTCGATTTTTAAAAACATTATACTTTATAGTTAATTGGGTTCCGTACTCTACTGCATGATGCAAGTGCTATTCATTTAATACTCATCTCGCTTGTGGCTCCTTTTTGTTCATCAATCCTTTTCATTTCATACAAGCGCCCGGCCTGCGCGCGGTTTGGCCGCACCACTTTTTAAATGCCGGCGTCGGCCCTGAATGCAGACCTGGATTCTGCTTCATGATTACATCAACTAACTATGACAGTACATTTGTCAACCTCTGGGTAATATCCATATTTTGGTCCAAGTTCACATAATTTGTCAAATTTGTCAAACTAGTCACGCAGGTGGGTCTGTTCATGAGGAGTCGTCAGCATATCAATAAATGACGACTTTGAGGGCAGCGGTTAAATGATAGAAAAGGTTTGCATTATAATTGTGGCATCTCATGTTGCATGACCATAAGTCTGGTGGGGAAGTATGTGCTATAAGTGCCCTTCCAATCAGTACTACTAATAATGTACATTGGAATGGTTTATCTGACGGATTACAAGTCGTCGCGCGCATGGCCTCTAACCGTTGATACGTCATAGGTCCATATGATGCGCATGCGTCAGTAAGAACTTCTAGTATATAAGAAAACTGTTCTTATTTTAAATTATTTTTATTCTTTAAAAAAAAATGAAACTAAGAGTCATCACAGCCCTTCCATACCTCATCCTTGCATGCTCCGTTAAGAGCATCCAGCTGTACAACAGGTCCGACAACGCCTTGGATTTGAGTCCCGGGGATTATAACGGTGTCATTCTTCAAAGACTCCCAGTCGACCTTGTCTTTTATAACGAACTATACAGTTCGCTGGCGGTGAGTGAATATATCATCGTCCAATTGTGTGTTTCAAAACTACAATTGCAGATATGCAACAACGGGATGATAAGTCTTGAACTGAACGCACAGCGATGCCAACTGTCGCTGGATATACCAAATTACAAGACCCTAATTGGTCCATTTATTTCAGACGTCGACACAAAACCACCAGGTTCTGGAAAGGTGTACTACGAACTGTCCAACTCGACTTCCTTGTTAGCGAGAGCAAGAGGCGAAATCGTTCAGACTTACCGTGATGAGAACTTTGACCCTACCCTGCTCATCATTGCCACGTACGACCACGTTGGATACTTCCTACAGAAAACCGACAACTTCAAGGTGTGCGGCGGGTCTGACTCCATCTCTGCAGATAAAATCAACTGCTGTGTGTGTGCGTGTGTGTGTGTGTGTGTGTGTGTGTGTGTGTGTGCGTGTGCGTGTGCGTGTGCGTGGCATTTGTGCAGCGTAACACTTACCAGGTTGTGCTGGCAACAGATGGAAAGGCGTCGTACAGCTTGTTTCTCTACAGCGCGATCGAGTGGACCTCGTGGTCTACCAGGGGCGGAACAGTTACGCATACAGCACAAGTTGGATTTAATAAGGGAGACGGAAGCCACTTCTTTGCTCCGTTCATCGGTAACCTGTCGACTCTTCCAGTGACGTCCAATGTCAACGTGCCCGGGTTGTATGTGTATCGAATAGATGGCGCTGATATCTCACCAGGGCCTGGTACGTATTATATAGTTTAGGCGTATACACCATGTTGGTGTGTTTTCGTTGCGTGCAGATCCTATACTTTACCCGTACGGTGTGGCTGCTGGAGACGCGTCCCTACCACCTGCCGATGAGAGCAGCGTACTGGTCTCGTTGCTGCAACCGATCAACCTGTACGGCAGTTCGGTCTCTTCCGTATACGTACGCAGCCCATTCATGCATCCCTGCACTTCCAACATCGACCTTTTCCTCTGTCACCCTAGGTCAACACCAATGGTTTCATATCGGCCGCTAATTTAGGTGGGCGTGTCTCCAACCCCACGGGCTTTCCAACTGCCAACGGACTTTTCATTGCTCCATTCTGGGCCGACGTTGACACCACGTGTGCGGGAGAGGTATACTATCGAGAGACAAACAGTCCTGTCCTCTTGCAAAAAGCACTGAAAGATATCCAGAGAGGCTATGCTGTTGGGAGCTTTTCTCCGGTTCGGCTGCTCATAGTGACCTGGTTTCAAGTCGGCTACTTCAAATGCCATTCTGATAAGGTGAACCTTAAAAACCTGATGCTCTATTGACTGCTGTGAATTTTTTTTTGTTGTTGCAGACAAATACATTTCAGGCCATCATAGCATCAGGGGGAGGTGCCTCTTATGTGCTGTTTATCTACGATACCATGGAGTGGATGAATGGGGTCTCCTCTGGAGTGGGCCAGATGGGGATAAGTGCAGGAGATGGGACCAACTACTTCAGCTTGTATGGGTCAGGAACAAGCAGTGTCCTGACCCTTCCCATCCAGAGCAATGTGGCCAAGAGTGGCCTCTTTGTACTGGCTGGGACAGGTAAGGATCCTGTTTTCATCTATGTTGACTTGACACCTTTCCCTGTACCACCAGCTAAGCTGTATCCATTCGGCACATCACAGTCAGACACTAAGGGTATGCCAGGCTTCTCTTCTCAAGTCAAATTTTCCTTCCCTCACCACAGCCTACTGTCCACCTTCTGCTACGTAAGGCTCAGGATAAAAAACCCTCCTCCCCAGTACAACCATCTTGAACCCTGCATCCATCCATTAGGTCTATGAAGCCGGCTACATTAGCTTTGACAGAACAATTGGCTCCTTCACCCCAACCCCATTGAATACGTTCAAATTGTCAGTAGTCATAGCCCCATATTGGGCTGATACCATCCCAGCTGCAGATGGGGCATATTTCTATCGAACAACCACAAATGCACGACTTCTACAGAGGGCCTCTGTGGAGATCCAGTCCCTCTTTGGCGTGACCTTCAAACCCACCAACCTGCTCATCGCCACATGGAATAAGATGACCTATCGAAATAACTACAGTGGAAGTGTGAGATCCCAGCATTTCCACCTTTAGCTGCTGGCCAGCGCAATTTTCATCCCTTTACTTTTAGCTCAACACGTTCCAAGCAGTAGTGGCAACTGATGGATCAACTTCATACCTTACCTACTTCTATGACACACTGCAGTGGTACCAGAGCAGTGTCATGATGCGCAACGTGTACTCCCCTCAAGCAGGCTATGCCATTGATGGCACCATCCTCACCATACCACAGAGCGGGAGCTCAGCTGCCCTTTCTCTGACATCGCTTTCCAACAGACACGTCCCGGGCGTGTTCTCTTATGCTGTGCCAAGTATATTGCAGCTTAAAACTTAAAATAAATGAACATGCACACACACCACACACACACACACACACACACATACACATGTGCATAGTCATCACTCTGTGCACTCCATTGCTTTGCAATAAGCCATCACCATGCCCATCAGTCCTCACTCCCCTCTCCTATTGCATGTCATTCCATGTTACCACCATCCTCCCACTAATTTAATGTGCACCCTTTCCCCCTCACAGGCAACCCTTTAGCTCACTTCAGGGTATGGCTTCCACACAGAAAGAGCCATACCACAGGGAGTCAACACCACCACAGATTCTGGAGGGTGAAGAGCAGGGTGGAGGAGACAGTGGAGGGACCAGAAGGTCAAGGCAGGAAGGAGCTAGCCACATCAGAGGAGCTGCAACCACCATAATGGCAAAGGGTTATGCACCTGCCCAAGTCATAGCAGAGTGGACTTTGATTAATGATGTGCACAATTTCACACCCACGTAGTTGTTACATCGTCCATCCAGTGTGTGTAGAGAATTTTAACCTTGAGTATAAGCAGGTGATGTGTAGGGTGATTGCATGGGTCATTAAATATGCTTCTCTGCTGATGGGGAATGATGAGAGTTAAGAATGTAATTTACTTCACACACTGTCTGGAAATGTGTAGTCAATACGGTTCATCCTATTATGGGTCATGCCACCACTTGTAAGCGTGGTGGTGATGTGGAGGTACGACACAACACCCTTCATGATGTTCTGACTGAAATGTGCCATCGGGCCCATCTTGGCGTCCAGGTGGAAACTGGCAATGATCCATAGCCACACCCACCCCGCTGACCTTCTGTTGACAAACTGGGCTACAGGCAAGACAGCTGCCTTCGATATTTCTGTAACCTCTCCGCTTAACACCCATACTCTGATCAGCTGCCCTAGCCACTGAAGGCAGAAAGCACAGGGCCAGTGATGTCATATGTGGAGAACGTGACTGGTTATGTGTTCCCCCTAGTAGCAGAGACCTATGGTGCTTGGGGAAATGACGCTATCGAAGCCTTCTCTCAGCTGGCATCTCATCTTGCTACCCTCACGTGCAAGCCCAAGTCAGCTGTGCTTGTTGATATCTATGGAAGGCTCAACCTCCATCTAGTGAGGGCAAATGCCATTGCCATCCTCACCAGAAGTATTGTGAAGTAACTATAGGTTACGTGTTTTTGTTTGTACTCCTGTTCACTAGTATCATTAACCTCAAAATGATAATAATAATAATAATAATAATGGGAAAGGTTGGACAATTGTTGATTACATAACTATTTCCATCTTTTCATGGCAATGTTTTTAATTATTCATGATAAATAACTTTTCCATGAGATGCAGTCGTTTGTCTGTGAGGCCGTCAGATGAATGCCAAATCATGCAACTAACGAAAAATCTGACGTGTCTGCATAGGCAATGACTAATCCCCCCTCACCTAGGCAATGCCTAATCCCCACCCCCCCCCCCCACATAGGCAATGTCTAATCCCCCCTTCACCGAGGCAATGTCTATTACCCCCTTACCTAGGCAATGTCTAATCCTCCCCCCCCCTCACCTAGGCAATGTCTAATCCCCCCTCACCTAGGCAATGCCTAATCCCCCCCCCCCCCCCCCCCCCACATAGGCAATGTCTAATCCCCCCTTCACCTAGGCAATGTCTATTACCCCCTCACCTAGGCAATGTCTAATCCTCCCCCCCCCCCCTCACCTAGGCAATGCCTAATCCCCCCCTCACCTAGGCAATGTCTAATCCCCCCTCACCTAGGCAATATCTAATCCCCCCCCCCACATAGGCAATGTCTAATCCCCCCTCACCTAGGCAATGTCTAATCCCCCCTCACCTAGGCAATGTCTAATCCCCCTTTCAAACACACAGCCCAAATTAAACAAAGTAGGACATAAAACCAAAAAACAATCAACAACAAGAGCTTGGCTTTCCTTATGTTGACTTGGTTGAATCTTCCACCTTTCAAACTGGTACAACACCTTGAGCTCCAAACAAGGGGGAATTTCAGCAGCCTAGATTGACCATGCAGCCTTCCTGCTTGATGCCATGCTCGCATGCTTCCTGCTCACACCAAAGAGAAGTAGCAGTCTAATTCCCTACCTCAAGGTTTAGAACAAGTGGTGGCATGATGTCCAAGAGGGTCAAGGGCAATGCCAGGGCAAAGTGCACACTGCGACCCCTGGGATGTAGCCCACCACTTTATGGCAACTTGATGTACTGGTGGATCAAGGTGTAAACCCAACCCCTGTGATGGCACAACTGATAGTCAGGAGCATGCATGGGGTGCAGAAACTGAAAGCAATCGTGCTCTATCAGCCATGGAGGAAGCTTCCAACAGCAGATTGAACATGTGGGTATCTAATATACATGAAAGGTCTCTTTGGGAGATTGACGACACAGAGAGAGGGTACAGCACCTTATCGGGAGGAGCAGCAGAATTAAAGTCTGCAACTGCATTTGTGTGTGTGTGTGTGTGTGTGTGTGTGTGTGTGTGTGTGTGTGTGTGTGTGTGTTGTATATGTTATTCTTAAATATATGTCTCATGGTAATCTCATGCAAATATATACATGTAACTATAACTGATAATCTAATCTCCCGTAAATTCATGGATACAACAGCTAATAAAAATGAGCGTAATAAGTTGACTTATGTGAGCACAGGTGCAGGCACTCAGGGGTGTTAAGGCAGGTTACACCTCAATGAAGCCACTGAACAACCTAGAAATAATGCATACTTGAGTGTCGTATTTTACAATTACTACTCATGCCCAGGCCAAAGTTTTGATATTTCTGAGTTATTGGATCAAATTAGTTAGTCTGTACCGCATTGCTATTGTTTTTTTACATTCGATAGAAAATCCGGATCGTGAAAGTCCTTATTTTAAGATGTTTCTAATTGTTGGTGCTATTTTTCTTTTGCCACTACTGCATTTATAAACAAAAACAAGCAGAAATTTTGTAGTGTTGCTGATATTTCATCGCGTAATGTTAACGTTGAATCAAAGTCACATAATAATACAACGTATTAGAAGTTCAGTCATTTAGCAGATAAATTGAAAATCCTACGGTCCGTAAAAGTGTCGTAAAATTTTTGTTCGCACCCGTATCAATTCATGCGGCCATATATTACGTCATTTTATCCCATCCAATGGTAATGTCGCGCGGGACAACTACAGAAGCTTCTATCCTTTGTTACCGTTTGAAGAGACGATCGTGCATGGTAAAGTGGGATGCACTGATTAATATTAGTACAGGACCATATTATGGCTTGATGTAAGGTTACTCCGACAGTGTACGTATACGTACGGTAGCGTCTGACGTATAACAGAATGGTTTTCTTAGCCAACTTTATCGGTCCAACAACTCAGAACCTTCGTTTACTTATATGAAGTAGCTATGAATATGAATGTAATTGTACGCGCTGCTTCTCAGCCATTTAGATCCACGCATAATGCAGGACGTCATCCATGGTAGGCATCTGATTGCTGTATTAAGATCTCGCGGATCCAGGCAGACTCTGACTTGTGCTTTGTCAGCTTTCCATACGGCCGTTAGATTACTGATCCAATCTGTCGAGGTGTCTACTTTAGTAATCCACCCATCCTTCTCCATTGCTTTCAATTTCTCTTCTACATCCTTTTTCATGGTAAGTGGAATTCGTCACAGTCTATTCTGTACTGCTAGTATTCTGTACTGCTAGTATCGAACTGTCCACCGGGATGTCGTATTCTCCCGCCAGGCAGCCGGTCCCGCTAAACACATCTTTGTATAGTCCTCGACTATCTTTCTTTTGTTAGCCCCTCTCCTGCTTCACTTCCCATATGGCTGGAGTGCATGCAGTCGCCTTAAATATAATCTTCTTGGAGTGGTTGGGGCACTACTATTTGCCCTCCTTTGTATATAATTGTATCACCAGTTGCTCTCGACACGTCCAATACTTTTGAATGCTTGCGGGGACTTCTTGAATTCTGGTGGGCCACCCCTGTCGGATCACCTGGTTCAATGTTCTTTGTTCTGGATCAGTTGCTGCCACTCTTTGTATTTCTACTAATCTCTGATCCTTAATTGACTCTAACAAAATCCCGTTCCTTAATCCTGCATGCTCAGCTCTTGAGCCTCTTCCACCATTGTTGCTATGTTCATCTGAACCTCTTGCTGTGATGATCCCCCTTCCTCTCTAATTTCTACTGGAAGTCGGGACAAGGTATCTACAATGACTTGTTGGCTACTATATAGACCACATCCAGGTTATAACGTTACAATATCTACAGCATCCGCTGCAATCGCCGTGGAGCGAGGATGGATTTCCGAGTGATTGTTTCCATGCAGTGGCTTGTGATCAGTTTCTATGCGAATTTCATATCCAGAAATGCACGGTCAAAGGGAATTGACAATTGTTGCGGTTTGTACATTCGCGTATACTTCCGATAACTCCCGTAACCCTAGAAAATTTTTATTCTATTTTTTATTCTATTTGCAGGTTTCTAGGGATAATAGCTGAGCGTGTTATTCTACATACTGTGTGATTATTACCCAATGCTGAACAGCTATTTCTATAAATTGACTATAATCTCATTTCAGTTAAGCCACTTACACTTTAAAAGCATAAATTATACTAGCGTACACCTCTATTTTATTCTATTGCGTAGAATAAAAGCTACAAATTTTTACCATCTACGTATCCCCGTAATCGCACTGCCTTAGCTCCGCTACAGCTTCCGCTCTTACCATTTGTGTTTGGGATTCTATTTGTAGTGTGATGCTGTATACAATATCTGTGCACTGGATGTCTTAAAGAAACGTGGTTTTCACGATATTCAAAGTTAAAGTTTTTTTATTCTATTTTTTATTCTATTTGAGAGTTTCTAGGGATAAGGAATGAACGGTTTTTTTAATTTATAAACTTGATTGTTAATTAATAACGTAATAGGATACAACTTTTGTGCTATCAATATTGCTTCAGATACGTACGATCTTGATTTAGCTGAACAAAAAAACAACTGCTTTATATTGAAAATTGTTGTAGTTTTTGTGAAAACAGGAGATGTATGGAAAATCAACTTTTTCACACCTAATTAATGTATTCTGCAGCTCATCATTCTTACACCCGTTTAGATTCAGATTTTGAGGGCCCCTAGAATAAGAGATCATGCAGTTGTATTATTTTTAGAGATATTTAAAAAAAAACTTAACTAGCATAGATTTTGGCCATTTGAATTTTTAATTGTTTTGGGTCACAAGGACTAAGATACAATTAAGCGCCATCTTGTTCAGTGTTTTTAATGTAGCTTCCATGGATATATGGCTAAATGCAAATTAATTAATTAACCGGGACGTTGGCTTATTAAATGGGTTACTTGTCTAGTAATTAGAACAAATAGTTCTATTGCGGTATACGTAATCGTACATTCATATTTTCGTCGAAAAAAAAACGGCAGTCTTTCCATGCTTATAGTTCTTTCGCACAACGACCAAATGCCAAAAGAATTATATGAACCTATTCACAAAGTAGTGCGATCATAAACTCTTTCAAATCCGCATTAAAAAAGTACCCTCTTGATAAATTAGAAGTCCCGCGCATTGGTGTACCGTAAAGACAGCCATTTCGGTGATTTACTTGGAGAGGCTTTAAATTTTGCTTCCAATCCGCCAGAGGGTTCGAGCTGTCTTTGTAAGCATCATTCAGTGGTCCAGGTACAGTCTCTTAAGCATGTTTTTTTTGTGGCCATTGCTTTCTTGGCCTCTCTTTTATGCCATCAAACCACACAAACCGATAAATGCCAATATGAATACTAAGTCTAACACTTGAACGGCCCACACAAATCAAGGATGCAAGGTGACCTGTTATGCGATCTGAGCAGTCATTGTGGTTTCAAGATAAAGAAAGCAAAGGGAATAGTGAAGGCTAAACGTGTATTTGACTGCGCTCCGCATGCAGTCGATTTGCAAAGGGCCTTTGGCATTGATATCACCAACGACCTGCAAATGAGCCTCCCAAATACTTTCTATAGGCCATCAATGGAACGTACTGTTAAGGCAATAGAAGCTAACTTGGTTTCAAGATGCATGGTAAAGGTTTATGACTGGTCTAAGCATGCTGCCAACACTTGCAAGGTAAACATTGTAACCCCATCACCAGCCAAACACTTTACACATGCATATATATATATATATTCATATGCATGCACAAATAAAAGCATTTCAGACACTGCCATAAAAGTGGCTTCTCTGCAAGCTGAAGCATTTGTCAACATGGATGCCTTACAGAGGTCAATACAACGTTTCACATCTACAATACAAACTATACATATGAAGAAGTATGTAGATCGGAATTGCATGGGATGCCATGATTAAGCTGTTATTAGATAAGCAATTTATCCTACCAATTCAAATCCTTTTAGCACCTCATACTTCTAGCTCATTGTGTCCAGTAGTTGACAAACCAAGTAGTTCTTATTATTCCATCTCACGGAGCTAAGAACCCACTGTGAAAGATGTTTACACAGACAATTGAAACTAAAGGAGATTTTGAGTTTGAAAGTTTTAGTGCAAAGGATAAGGATAGCATGACAGAAATCTTGTCAAGGCTTATAGCTAGCATTATAGAAGTCATTAAAAAAACAAATGAGTGAGGTAGTCTCTCAAATGTTTCATTAGCAACAGCACATCAAAATACTCAGCTCCTGCATGTTCGCTGAGCAAACTCTTGGACTTGCTGACCATCGTTTCAGAACTGCTCCTAATGTTACAATAGGATTTATAGATGGGAAGGTGAAAACTAAAATAAATAACTTTAAAGTGGCTTGAAACAACACCCAAGAGGAGCAGGATAGTTATGAAATTTTTTATCAAACAATTTCAAAAGATAAAGATAACTTACTCAAATGCATGGAAAAAAAATATTGCAAAAGAACAGGACAAGCGACTTGTAGAAAAAAATCAGAAAAAAGATGGCACATTCAGAAGAAAACTGCAAAAAAACTGCAGGATGTGGCCGATGGAAAGGCCCAACTGCATGATGAGTTCCCAGAACTACAGGATAATCAGAGAGCACCATTACTGCAATACTCACCAATTATTATTGGACTACACTTTGAACATATGTGGTTTGTCAACAACCAAAGTGTCCTTTACCAAGGTCATGTCTTATCAGTAAAGTGTTCCAAAAGGTCAAATATGCCAAAAGTTACTGCTACCTACTGGAACCACGATGAAATCAGAATGAAGGAGATGACGTTACAATATGACCATTTATGAGTTCTTAGTTGACTATGTTACTGATGACCTGCAAATACCTGAAATTGTTATTTAATCTAATGTATATGCATACATATGTGAACCCTACATGTAGTTATATTCTGACAAGATAATATTGAGTGGTACAATAACTGCAGTAAAGAGAACATAAACCGTCACAATTTTTTCTACGATCGCGCATACCATACCGTTCACTCAAAATGCAGTCTTTGGAACGCTGTAACTATTGATATACTAATTCAAATATCATGCATAAGGTGCCATTCTGCAACATTTTTTTTGCTCTTTTTGATCAGTGATATTATAATCGCAGCGATTTCAAAAAAATCTTGCAGTACCTAACCTGGGCCTGGTACGTATTGTATAGTACGGAGGGCGTATGCACCATGTTGGTGTGTTTTCGTTGCGTGCAGATTCTATACTTTACCCGTATGGCATGGCTGCTGGAGACGCGTCCCTACCACCTGCCGATGAGAGCAGCGTACTGGTCGCGTTGCTGCAATCGATCAACCTAAACGGCAGTTCGGTCTCTTCCGTATACGTAAGCAGCCCATTCATGCATCCCTGCACTTCCAACATCGACCTTTTCCTCTGTCACCCTAGGTCAACACGAATGGTTTCATATCGGCCGCTAATTTAGGTGGGCGTGTCTCCAACCCCACGGGCTTTCCAACTGCCAACGGACTTTTCATTGCTCCATTCTGGGCCGACGTAGACACCAGCGGCAGGTGTGCGGGAGAGGTATACTATCGAGAGACAAACAGTCCTGTCCTCTTGCAAAGAGCACCGATAGAGATCCAGAGAGGCTATGATGCCGTGAGCTTTTCTCCGGCTCGGCTGCTCATAGTGACCTGGTCTCAAGTAGGCTACTCCAACTGCCATTCTGATAAGATGAGCCTTAAAAACCTGATGCTCTATTGACTGCTGTGAAAATTTTTTTTTTTTGTTGTTGCAGACAAATACATTTCAGGCCATCATAGCATCAGGGGGAGGTGCCTCTTATGTGCTGCAGTGGATGAATGGGGACTCCTCTGGATGGGCCAGATGGGGATAAGTGCAGGAGATGGGACCAACTACTTCAGCTTGTATGGGTCAGGAACAAGCAGTGTCCTGACCCTTCCCATCCAGAGCAATGTGGCCAAGAGTGGCCTCTTTGTACTGGCTGGGACAGGTAAGGATCCTGTTTCCACCTATGTTGACGTGACACCTTTCCCTGTACCACCAGCTAAGCTGTATCCGTTTGGCACATCACAGTCAGACACTACGGGTTTGCCAGGCCTCTCTTAAGTCACCTTTTCCTTCCCTCACCACAACCTACTGTCCACCTTCTCAGTGCTGCGTAAGGCTTAGGATAACAAACCCTCCTCCCAGTACAACCATCTTGAACCCTGCATCCCTCCATTAGGTCTATGGATGGGGCATATTTCTATCCAACAACCACAAGTACTCCATTGCTACAGAGGGCCTCTCTGGAGATCCAGTCCCTCTTTGATGTGACCTTTGCACCCACAAGGCTTCTTATAGCCACATGGAAGATGACCTATCGAAATAACTACAATGGAAGTGTGACATGGCCACTGGCCAGCACAATGTTCAAGTTTTCATCCCTTTACTTTTAGGTCAACACGTTCCAAGCAGTAGTGGCAACTGATGGATCAACTTCATACCTCACCTACTTCTATAACACACTGCAGTGGTACCAGAGCAGTGCCATGATACGCAAGGTGTCCTTCCCTCATGCAGGCTATGCCATTGATGGCACCATCCTCACCATACCACAGAGCGGGAGCTCGGCTGCCCTTTCTCTGACATCGCTCTCCAACAGACACGTCCTGGGCATGTTCTCGTATGCTGTGCCAAGTATATTGCAGTTTAAAACTAAACACAAATGAACACGCACACACACCACACACACACACACACACACACACACACACACCACAGACACACACACACATACATGCAATAGTCACCACTCTGTGCACCCCATTGCTTTGCAATAAGCCATCACCATGCCCATCAGTCCTCACTCCCCTCTCCTATTGCATGTCATTCCATGTTACCACCATCCTCCCACTAATTAATGTGCGCCCTTTCCCCCTCACAGGCAACCCATTACCTCACTTCAGGGTATGGCTTCCACACGGAAAGAGCCATACCACAGGGAGTCAACACCACCACAGATTCTGGAGGGTGAAGAGCAGGGTGGAGGAGACAGTGGAGGGACCAGAAGGTCAAGGCAGGAAGGAGCTAGCCACATCAGAGGAGCTGCAACCACCATAATGGCAAAGGGCTATGCACCTGCCCAAGTCATAGCAGAGTGGACTTTGATTAATGATGTGCACAATTTCACACCCACGTAGTTGTTACATCATCCATCCAGTGTATGTAGAGAATTTTAACCTTGAGTAAGCAGGTGATGTGTAGGGTGATTGCATGGGTCACTAAATATGCTTCTCTGCTGATGGGGAATGGTGAGAGTTAAGAATGTAATTTGCTTCACACACTGTCTGGAAATGTGTAGTCAATGCGGTTTATGGCCCACATCTAAACCTTGAGGTAGTGAATGTCTTAGACTGCTACCTCTCTTGGTGTAAGGGAAAACATGCAAGCATGGCATCAAGCAGGAAGGCTGCATGGTCAATCTAGGCTGCTGAAATTCCCCCTTGTTTGGAGCTCAAGGTGTTGTACCAGTTTGAAAGGTGGGAGATTCAACCAAGTCAACATAAGGAAAGCCAAGCTCTTGTTGTTGATTGTTTTTTGGTTTTATGTCCTACTTTGTTTAATTTGGGCTGTGTGTGTGAGGGGGGAAATAGGCAATGGGAAAGCACATCCAGTACATGGGGAAACCAGCATGCATGGGAAACATCCAATACCATCTAACACCAGTCTATAGCATGTGAGGTCAGTTACAATGGTAGTTCTGACCATATCTCTGAGGCAATCACAAAATGTCAACATGGTCCAGTTTATGTGAAACAGCCCAAACTAACAATTTGAAGATAAATTTACTTTATAAGCAATCACATGTAATGATGCGAACGTATGTGCATTGGCAATCACCTCTTGTGAACAGAATGGAAACTTTATACATTAAGAGTTCATTTCCTACCAACCTGACTATTCAACAAAGAATTAACATTCATGTCAGTTGTCCACCTCTAGTTACACTAACATTGTTGTTCTAATTGCAAGTGGATTGCTCATTTGATGTTGTAACTCATCACAAGACAGGACACCGCAGTGCATGGTGGCCCAAGGTATCCAGAGAATGATTAGGACACCACAGTGCATGGTGGCCCAAGGTATCCAGAGAATGATTAGGACACCACAGTGCATGGTGGCCCAAGGTATCCAGAGAATGATTAGGACACCACAGTGAATGGTGGCCCAAGGTATCCAGAGAATGATTAGGACACCACAGTGCATGGTGGCCCAAGGTATCCAGAGAATGATTAGGACACCACAGTGCATGGTGGCCCAAGGTATCCAGAGACTGATTAGGACACCACAGTGGATGGTGGCCCAAGGTATCCAGAGAATGATTAGGACACCACAGTGCATGGTGGCCCAAGGTCCAGAGAATGATTAGGACACCACAGTGCATGGTGGCCCAAGGTATCCAGAGAACGATTAGGACACCATGTGTTCAGTGTTTTAGTTTCATTAAGTGAAGTAAGCATGCAAAGCAGGGGCGGACGTACGAGGGAGCGTGGCAGGGGAGGAGGGGGGAAAATGATATTTGTTCACAACTGTCAATGCAGATTGCCTAATTGTCTGCTATGAAAATATTATAGAAGGGCTGGGAGGGGGTTTAACTGCAACCCACTTCCCTCCCTAGATCCGCGGGGCATGACCTTTTATACCAATAATGGGGGCCAACCCTTCACACCAATGTTGGGGGCCCACTATTTTATACCAATAATGGGGGCCACCCCTTCACCTTCACACCAATCAACTGAAGACAATTGATGAGTGTTTCATTTGTTCCTTACTTGACATTGGTATAAAAATAAGCAATTGAAATTGAAATCTAGAACTGAAATGTTTAATATGACATTTTAATCCTTCTAGATGTGCTCATGCTTTGAATGATGCCCCTGCATTCAGATAGGAAATTAAACCTAGTCTTCAATACCCGTTTTTGAAATGCACGGCTTCTCCCTGGCGTTAAATACGCGCGCGCTTTCCGCCACCAGCACAGCTGCAGTGATAGCAAGCTAAAAAAAAATAATAAATAAAAGATGCAGCCAAGGATCTACGTCGCTCGGAGCGTCCTCCTGTTGTTCTCCGCACTAACGCACATTGCTGCTTGCATACCGCTCTACACTTACGGAACAGGTGCTAACCTCGGACATCAAGACGACGGGAGCGTCACAGTGAACTTGCCTGTGAATATCGTTTTCTACAACACACCGTACAACCAAGTCTCGGTGAGGAGCCGGCGAGTAATGTTCTGTTGCAACGTGTGCATGTGACAAAAAATCCCTTTGAGTTTCCTCACTTGACCAACGGATAATTTTATTTGGGCTTGCAGATTTGCAACAACGGCAAGCTCTACTTCAACTTCCTCGGCTTTTGTCAGGTCAGCGCCCTACCAAACAACTACCAGGCAACCATCGCACCCTTCGTTGCAGACGTCGATACCACGCCGTTCTCGTCGGGAATAGTTTACTACGAACTCTCTACCACGCCTTCTCTGCTTAACCAGGCAAAAAACCAGATTTTACAGGCGTACCGCGATGACTACTTCAATCCAACGTTACTCGTGATCGCGACGTACGATCACGTAGGATACTACCAGCTACGCACAGACAAGGTATATGTCCCCTATAAGTGTGCGGCTTACTACTTTTCCTTAATCCCTAACAGCTCAACACGTTTCAAGCTGTGATTGCAACGAACGGGACAGCCACCTATGCCTTGTTCCTCTACGTGGACATAATATGGACCGCTGACATACTCGGTGGTGTAGCGCAGGTCGGGTTCAACAAAGGAGACGGGTCAAATTATTTACTGCCGTCCATCGCCAATCTTGCGGCACTATCCTCGACATCGAATGTCGTCGTGCCCGGCCTTTATGTATATAGAATAGATGGCGCTAACATCAATGCAGGGCCAGGTATATATAATGGTCGTTGCCATTTCGAACGTCTCACCTTTCACCCCTTCCGTGCAGATTCTATACTTTACCCGTACGGTGTGGCTGCTAGAGACGCGTCCCTACCACGTGCCGATGAGAGCAGCGTACTGGTCTCGTTGCTGCAGCCGATCAACCTGTACGGCCGTTCGGTCTCTTCCGTATACGTACGCAGCCCATTCATGCATCCCTGCACTTCCAACATCGACCTTTTCCTCTGTCACCCTAGGTCAACACCAATGGTTTCATATCGGCCGCTAATTTAGGTGGGCGTGTCTCCAACCCCACGGGCTTTCCAACTGCCAACGGACTTTTCATTGCTCCATTCTGGGCCGACGTAGACACCAGCGGCAGGTGTGCGGGAGAGGTATACTATCGAGAGACAAACAGTCCTGTCCTCTTGCAAAGAGCACTGACAGAGATCCAGAGAGGCTATGCTGCCGTGAGCTTTTCTCCGGCTCGGTTGCTCATAGTGACCTGGTCTCAAGTAGGCTACTCCAACTGCCATTCTAATAAGGTGAGCCTTAAAAACCTGATGCTCTATTGACTGCTGTGAATTTTTTTTTGTTGTTGCAGACAAATACATTTCAGGCCATCATAGCATCAGGGGGAGGTGCCTCTTATGTGCTGTTTATCTACGATACCGTGCAGTGGATGAATGGGGACTCCTCTGGAGTGGGCCAGATGGGGATAAGTGCAGGAGATGGGACCAACTACTTCAGCTTGTATGGGTCAGGAACAAGCAGTGTCCTGACCCTTCCCATCCAGAGCAATGTGGCCAAGAGTGGCCTCTTTGTACTGGCTGGGACAGGTAAGGATCCTGTTTCCACCTATGTTGACTTGACACCTTTCCCTGTACCACCAGCTAAACTGTATCCATTCGGCACATCACAGTCAGACACTAAGGGTATGCCAGGCTTCTCTTCTCAAGTCAAATTTTCCTTCCCTCACCACAGCCTACTGTCCACCTTCTGCTACGTAAGGCTCAGGATAAAAAAAACCCTCCTCCCCAGTACATACATGCATCCCTCCATTAGGTCTATGAAGCCGGCTACATTAGCTTTGACAAAACAATTGGCTCCTTCACCCCAACCCCATTGAATACGTTCAAATTGTCAGTAGTCATAGCCCCATATTGGGCTGATGCCATCCCAGCTGCAGATGGGGCATATTTCTATCGAACAACCACAAATGCACGACTTCTACAGAGGGCCTCTGTGGAGATCCAGTCCCTCTTTGGCGTGACCTTCAAACCCACCAACCTGCTCATCGCCACATGGAATAAGATGACCTTTCGAAATAACTACAATGGAAGGGTGAGATCCCAGCATTTCCACCTTTAGCTGCTGGCCATCACAATGTTCATCCCTTTACTTTTAGGTCAACACGTTCCAAGCAGTAGTGGCAACTGATGGATCAACTTCATACCTCACCTACTTCTATGACACACTGCAGTGGTACCAGAGCAGTGTCATGATACGCAAGGTGTACTCCCCTCAAGCAGGCTATGCCATTGATGGCACCATCCTCACCATACCACAGAGCGGGAGCTCAGCTGCCCTTTCTCTGACATCGCTTTCCAACAGACACGTCCCGGGCGTGTTCTCTTATGCTGTGCCAAGTATATTGCAGCTTAAAACTAAACACAAATGAGCACACACACACAGCACACACACACCACACACACATGTGCATAGTCATCACTCTGTGCACCCCATTGCTTTGCAATAAGCCATCACCATGCCCATCAGTCCTCACTCCCCTCTCCTATTGCATGTCATTCCCCATCCTCCCACTAATTTAATGTGGCCCCCCCCCACCACAGGCAATCCTTTAGCTCACTTCAGGGTATGGCTTCCACATGGAAAGAGCCATACCACAGGGAGTCAACACCACCACAGATTCTGGAGGGTGAAGAGCAGGGTGGAGGAGACAGTGGAGGGACCAGAAGGTCAAGGCAGGAAGGAGCTAGCCACATCAGTGGATCTGCAATCACCATAATGGCCAAGGGCTATGCACCTGCCCAACTCATAGCTATCAGAGTGGTTTAAAATTAACTTTGATTAATGATGTGCACAATTTCACACCCACGTAGTTGTTACATCATCCATCCAGTGTATGTAGAGAATTTTAACCTCCCTCCCATCCATTGTCCACAGCACCCCTGCCACCCTCACCTCTCCCTCCCATGACACTGAATTGGTTTAGCGTCGTTGTGCACGCCTGCAAACACCCACAACCACATAGACTTACAACTTCCACCTCAACACATCCCAACCACATATAACATCCATGAACTTCCCCAACTACACATACACACATACAGAGCGGGGGCCAAACACATAGTGATTTAGCAGGGTGGGCCCACACACCTGCACGGAAAAAACCTCTGTGGGAAAAACCCATTGGGAAAAATCCACACAGTAGGAAAATAACCAAACAATAACCGCTCACAAACAACAAACACAATGTTCTGCTGCCACCTTCCTCCAGTGAAGAGACTCATGATCTGTTGTCTGGTTAAGGAAGCTCTTTTCCTGCTTCTTGCCTGCATTATGTGAAACAAACAACCCTCCCGGGGAAAGTTCTCGGTGTGCACAAACGCTTAGACTGAATTGTTACGCCCCTTCCACCCTACATATACCCCCCACGTGGCCACCACGTGCTGTCTGACCAATCGCATTGGGAGGGAGCTTAGTTTCTGTCTAATTTAACTCCGTACAAACGACAGAAACGTATATCTCCCTCCCATCCATTGTCCACAGCACCCCTGCCACCCTCACCTCTCCCTCCCATGACACTGAATTGGTTTAGCGTCGTTGTGCACGCCTGCAAACACCCACAACCACATAGAGCACCAAAGAACGGGCCCAGGTTAAATACCCAGACCCTTAGACACCTTTAAACGGCGCTCTAGGGAGTCTTTCACGTAACCATCTTTGGCTGATTCAGACTTCCAACGGCCATGCCTCTTGAAAAGTCTATCTTCCACACCAGCATTGGCTGCTGCCGTAGCACCCCCTGCCCGCAAACTATGCATACCAAATAAGGACGGATCAAAACCCAACTGAGCCAATTTAGCTAGCAAAAGCTCCCTTAATCTGGTGTAACTGAGGCCACCATTCTTTCGCAGACGCTCCCCCCCTTTCGTGTTCACTATCCCACGAAATAACTTTGCCTGGGATGTGTGGTCTATCTCACCCATGCGACAGTATCGTTCCATCATGGCAACTGGGCATGTCACCTGCCCAGTACGTGCAATAACTAGGGACGCTCCCTCCCTGTACTGGTCTGTCTTACTAGACTCAATCCTAACCACCATGCCCTCGGCATTAAAGGTAACATCGGAGCCTTTGAGCTTCACAAGCTCATCGCACCGCATGAACCCTGCTATGCCACCAAACACACTGCCAACAGCCTGACCTCTGTCAGGGATGGAGCTGGCCCAGCAGCCTCCACCATGGCCTTCAACATATCAGCCGTCACTGGTTCCTTCCGAACCTTAGGCTTCGTCAATATGCGTCGTAACCCCTCTAATGTAGTTTTCACTAGGGGTGACCCTCCTAACGGTTGGAGCCCTGCTAGACCGTGCAACCATGATAATGCATGCACTGCCTCCTCTACTGCGGCTTTACTCTCTGAGGACTCACTGAGGTGCTGCATGTACAGCACCAGGTGAAGCTCTTGGACTGGAAAACTTGGCACTCCTTGTCTTGCCTCCGCCCATGACTTCCAACGCTGGTATGCTCCCAGGTACTTTTTGGTGGTGTTATCAGCCCTGCTTCTAAGCACTGTTGCCGGTAGGGCTTGTGCCAGTCTCCTCAGCTCGGGATCTTCCAGATTGCCCAGTAATGGCCAAGCTCCTGCTGAGAACACACCTGTGTTGAAGAACAAATGGAAACAAGAGGTCAGAAGTGCAGCATTCCTACAAAGCCCAGGTTGGCCTGCCAACATCCAATGCTGGTTATCCAACCGTCGAGGCTCGCAGTCGATCTCGGCGATCGGCATAGCCATCAAAGGCTCACACAGTCAATCTCGGCGATCGACTTGGCCATCAAAGGCTCACACAGTCAATCTCGGCGATCGACATAGCCATCAAAGGCTCACACAGTCAATCTCGGCGATCGACAAAGCCATCAAAGGCTCACACAGTCAATCTCGGCGATCGACATAACCATCAAAAGCTCACACAGTCGATCTCGGCAATCGACATATCCATAACGCATGTGCACAGCCGCAATACTTTTACACCATGCACTAACCATTGAGGTCTGCATACCTTGCACTACTGTCCCCAAAATACAAGTGCACTGCCAGCATAGCAGTATTGGGAAACTTCCCTTTAAACAACTGCCCACCTGATCTACCTGGTCTGACCAACCACTCTGACAGTGGCAATGATCGAATGTCCGCAACAAAAGGTGCCCAACCTTCATCTTCTGGCCACAGTAACGGCCAGAAGGGGGCTGATTCCCAACATGGAACTACTAGTGTCCCATAGGCTTTACATGTCTCCATATGCCTTATCACTCTTGGTACAAGATAAGGGAGTGGACAACACCAGTTGTTCTCCCCATGCCAGTCTACTGTAAATGCATCCACTGCCTCTGTCCCATGGGATGCAAAGCGTGAGTTGAACCGCACCAGTTGTGCATTATAAGATGATGCAAATCTGTCCACAGAATATGGTCCCCACAATGTATTTAACATTGCAAACACCCCAGGGTCTAGTTGCCAATCATCGTAGTCTACAATACGACTGACATAGTCGGCAAGTTGATTCTTTTCTCTGGGTATCCATTCTGGCTCTAGCCGAATGTTGTATTGTATACAAGTTTTAAACACTTTACAAGCCTCTACTTGTATGTGCGACTTAGCACTACCCACTTGTAGAATGCGCACCACATTTTGATTATCAGTGAACCAACGTATCCTCAAATTGCTCAGCTTTTGTGCTATGGCTTCCAGTACCCTCCCCACTGCCACTAACTCCCTCCACGTGGAGCTCTGCACAGCTTCATCAGGTAACCAATTACCCTGGACCACATGCATACCATGCTCTACGGTGTACCCGCCATATCCAGTGTCACTAGCATCAGAGTACACACATCTCACCGCTGCTGGGCTATGCCATATAGGTTGTGAGTTAAACTGATCGAAACACTCTGCCCAAAACCTTAACTCTTCCCCTGCATCTTGCGTGACGAGTAACACATCACACCATGCCTGTCTAGATTCTAACAGGGCATACAATGCCCGCGTTCTAAACCTGGCTACAGGGCCTAATGCCAGACTCATGGATACAATTTTGCCTATCAGGCTAGCCACTGTCTTAGCTACCAGGCTAGATGTACCAATTGCTACCTTAAGGCTATGCTGCAATGCTTTCACTTTTCTTTCTGGGACAGAAATACTCCCTTCGCTCAAGTTCAAATTGAACCCTAGCCAAACAAGCTCGTGAGTCGGCACCCATACTGACTTGGACTCGTTACAAACCCAACCTGCCTTATCTAAAGTGTCCCTTACCCATTCACTAGATGCTTTTGCACTGCTCTCATTCCGAGAGGAAAAAATACCATCATCTAGATACACAATTGCTTTAATGCCCTTACTTCGCCATAGGCGAACTAAAGGACGCATCATCTTAGTGAACACATATGGAGCAGATGACAAGCCAAATGGTAACACCACAAATGTGTACGTAACCCCGCCCCATTCAAATCCAAGGTACTTACGATGATGCTGGGCTACATCAACATGGTGATATCCCGACTTGAGATCAAATGAAAACATCCACTCACCTTTCTCAAACATTGCCATTGCCACACGCAGATCTTCATATTTGAACTTTTGCTTCCACAGGAATCCATTAACATGTCTCAGGTTCACCACTAGTCGCTTCTTTCCTACCCCATTTGTGACTACTGATAGGGGGCTGCGCACTACAGGGGTTTCCTTAGCCACTTCTATATATCCTCCTTTCTGTAACTCCCACACTGCCCCATTAACAAATTCCCTTTCCAGTAGTGCTGTACGCTGGTTAGGCCGGGAATATGGTGTAGGCAGCGAATAAAAGGGGATTATATAACCATTTCTAACTGTATCTAACACCCATGGAGGCGCATGCAGCACCTGGTCCCAATACTCCACACAATTACACAGTCTTCCCCTAACAGAAAATGAACCTGCCTCCCCCTCTTGCACCTCCCAACACCTGCCACACTGTCCCTCATCCACACCAGCAACGATACCAGGTGTTAATTCTTTTTCACATTCCCCACTGCTATGTGTCACATTCCCCATTACCTCACCCCTACCGCACATGCTCTCACCAGCCATGTGCTCACTAACATTGGGCAAAGGATACGGCACACTGGCCAATGCCTTAGGGCACTCCCTACGGAAATGCCCCAGCTCCCCACAGTGGAAGCACCCTCCTGAGGGTTTCGGCGCCATCGGTTTAGGAGCCATGGGGGGCTTCACCGGTGCAAAAGCCATCATTGGTTCCATACTAGGCCGCAACCCACCCTTCTTGGCAGCCTCCTCCCTTGTCTTACTTTCCTTCAACCTCCTTTTCTTTGCCACTTTCCTCTCAGCCGCCCTCTCGGCCTTCTCCATCTTTCGCTCGTCTTCAGAGTTCGACGCCAGTGCATCGTCCTCGTACTCCTCTACGACTGCCCATCCGGAGTCCGACCGATCGGCGAATTTAATCATTTTCTGCCTGCGGGAAAGGAGTTTGATACCTTCTTGCAGATCTTCTTTAGCTCTATCCAGATGGGCTGCCCCGCTCTCGTCCGCTGCCGTCACTCCCTCAATCCACGCTGTTGCCGAAGCCACCTGTTCCGACACCTTGTCAATGAAGGCAGACTGGATTTCATTTCCCTTCTTCCTGAAGGTGTACGCCGGTGTCATAGCGGATTTTGTCCCCCCCAAAAAGTGTCCCCCCGGACACAATCCGCTAGCGGATTCTGTCCGGGGGGATACAATCCGCTAGCGGACTCTGTCCGGGGGGACACAATCTGCCAGCGGATTCTGTCCGGGGAGACATGTTCTGCTAGCGGATTCTGTCCCTCCTCCGCAGAATGTGTCCCCCCCCCCCCCTCCCCACCCTCCCTCCAACCATTGCATTTGATTAGCGAGCGTGTATAGGCATGCAGCTTCGTATGGTAAAATGGTCGTCAAACGCTCGGATACATATTAATTATATACAAGAAAAGCTGGAAATGGTTCAATCAAACAATAAATCAATATCTCAGTCACACACACACAGGAAGAGTAGATAGGCCAGGGGTAACAGATCCATATTGAGGCCAGGGGTAACAGATCCATATTGTGGAGAGCCATATAGTGAGGCCATGCAGGGGTGACAGAGCCATAGTGAGGCCTGCATGGGGTAACAGAGCCATAGTGAGGCCAGAGGTAACATGCAGAGCCATAGTGAGGCTAGGGGTAACAGAGCCATAGTGAGGCCAGGGGTAACCCCCCCCCCCCTCCCCCCAACATTGCGTTTGATTAGCAAACTGAGCGTGTAGGCATGCAGCTTCGTATGGTGAAATGGTCGCCAAACGCTCAGATACATATTAATTTTACAAAGAAAAGCTGGAAATGGTTTAATCCAACAATAAATCAGTATCTCAGTCACATACACAGGAGAGCAGCATCATTTGTCCTCATGCAGTGTTGGAAGTGTGAGAATGCCAACACATTTGATAAGGAACCATTTGTGACAGGTGTCACATTGCACCAAGTCTCTGTAAGCGGTGTCAGGTATCAGTTTCAGACACGCACAATGAACATAAATATCCTTAGGGATCGTTGTAGTGTTTGATTATACCAACCATTAGTTTGAGGATGGTATATGCTGTAGATTATCCTGTGTTCAGTTCCCGTTAATTGGAAAAGTACTGCATTGACTCTGTTCACAAATTCACGTTCTTGATCTGATATGGTAACGTTGGTGCAACCATGCCTGTAAGAAAGTTACATGTTATGAAATGCTTATATGCTTATAGCCTTATATGTAAACTGAATTAATAAATCATTAACATTTGTCTGCATATAATCATACAGAAACTCAGCAACTGTTCTTGCAGTCTTGTCGGCTATAGGCTCAGCCTCAGGCCACTTAAAAAAGTAATCAACTAAGGTGATGATTTAACAATTGCCTCGTTCAGTTTTTGGGAGAGGACCAATCAGGCCTATTCCAACCTAAATTGATGCATGCATGCATTAACTTAAGGTAGTCTTGATTGCAACTAACTTGATGCCAAACACTAGGTTGTATAGGTATAGGACGCAGAGGGGCTACGGTTATCATAAACTTGGCACCATTGGTGCTTGAATTGGGCAAGCATCGCACGTCTAACGAACTCATGCACCCATACATCTTTCATCTGCGTCTTCCAGAAGAATCTCGATGAAACCTTAATTTTCTCTTGTTTTATCCCTTCCCAGGTGTCCACGTAACAAAAAGCGCTATTATGATTATTGGATCAACCCTATAGCGTGCATGAGTCAGTGTTAATCCTCGGACACTTTTCGGGCGCTTGGTTATTGACGTTGGTGATCTACCAACCGTTTACACGCGTGCATTGTATAAATTTAAAACAGCTTGCATGCGTAAAGACCAAGACTAAATGCAAAAGCTGTCAATAGTTGGTTTCGATCATGAAGTATACTACTAATTCGATAACCAAGCCCCGATGCGTACGTATATACGTGCATGGCAGTCATACTCACTTTCTTTGGACGAATGGCATGAAGGATTCGTTCTATTTCTTCTACGCCTCTAGGAACTTGAAGATATTCAATTTTCCCTCTTTCTTTATCCATTTTGCGGTACAGTATACGCCACTATCGACCGCATAGTCCATGCACACACTTGAGCTCGCTTTAGGTGTCTTGTGATGCCATGCAGAGGGTAACTAAGTACCATACACCAGAAAGCTGAAAATGGCATCGTACTCTTCTTCATCCATAATGCTGCAGCTGACTATTACTGAAAGCTAATAGCTACTAGCAGCTGCAAAGCGCACCACGTGCATGCAACTTACTGTAGAAGGGCGGAGGGGACAATATTCAGAGCCGCAGCCAGGACGTCTGGCGGGAAGGTAGATTGATAGCACTGCGGGACTGAAGTGGGAGGGGGAGGGTGTGTGTGCTAAGCTTACCTTTCTGGCTCGATGCAAAAAGCGGGCGGGGCTAATAGGACCTGACAATCTGACACCAATTAAAAAAACCGGGACGGCCAAGCGCATCGGTTGGAGGGGGGGGGGGGGGGGGGGGGGGGGGGGGGGGACAATATCTGCGGAAGGGGGACAATATCTGCTAGCGGATTATGTCCGTGGGGGACAATTTCCGCTAGCGGATTGTGTCCGGGGGGACAAAATCTGCGGGGGGACAGAATCTGCTCCGACACCGGCTTCTTCCCCTTCGCGCTGATCCGTGCGGACTCAATTTGGCCCTCTCTCACCATCCGCGCAGTCTCGTCCTGGCCCTGCCGAACACTTTTTAATTCGCTTTGCATGGCTTGAAGCCCAAGAAGAATACGCGAGACCACGTCTGAGCTGGTGCCTGACGTGCTGGTGCTTGACGTGCTGGTGCCTGACGTGCCCGCTTGAGTACCGTTTCCTTGCTCCATAGTGCAGAAAGTTCTCGGTGTGCACAAACGCTTAGACTGAATTGTTACGCCCCTTCCACCCTACATATACCCCCCACGTGGCCACCACGTGCTGTCTGACCAATCGCATTGGGAGGGAGCTTAGTTTCTGTCTAATTTAACTCCGTACAAACGACAGAAACGTATATCTTGAGTATAAGCAGGTGATGTGTAGGGTGATTGCATGGGTCATTAAATATGCTTCTCTGCTGATGGGGAATGATGAGAGTTAAGAATGTAATTTACTTCACACACTATCTGGAAATGTGTAGTCAATACGGTTCATCCTATTATGGGTCATGCCACCACTTGTAAGCGTGGTGGTGATGTGGAGGTACGACACAACTCCCTTCATGATGTTCTGACTGAAACGTGCCATCGGGCCCATCTTGGCGTCCAGGTGGAAGCTGGCAATGATCCATAGCCACACCCACCCCGCTGACCTTCTGTTGACAAACTGGGCTACAGGCAAGACAGCTGCCTTCGATAATTCTGTAACCTCTCCGCTTAACACCCATACTCTGATCAGCTGCCCTAGTCACTGAAGGCAGAAAGCACAGGGCCAGTGATGTCATATGTGGAGAACATGACTGGTTATGTGTTCCCCCTAGTAGCAGAGACCTATGGTGCTTGGGGAAATGACGCTATCGAAGCCTTCTCTCAGCTGGCATCTCATCTCGCTACCCTCACGTGCAAGCCCAAGTCAGCTGTACTTGCTGATATCTATGGAAGGCTCAACCTCCATCTAGTGAGGGCAAATGCCATTGCCTCCTCACCAGAAGTATTATGAAATAACTATAGGTTACGTGTTTTTGTTTGTACTCCTGTTCACTAGTATCATTAACCTCAAAATGATAATAATAATAATAATAATAATGGGAATTAAAGGTTGGACAATTGTTGATTACATAACTATTTCCATCTTTTCATGGCAATGTTTTTAATTATTCATGATAAATAACTTTTCCATGAGATGCAGTCGTTTGTCTGTGAGGCCGTCAGATGAATGCCAAATCATGCAACTAACGAAAAATCTGACGTGTCTGCATAGGCAATGACTAATCCCCCCTCACCTAGGCAATGTCTAATCCCCCTTTCAAACACACTGCTCAAATAAAACAAAGCAGTACATGAAACCAAAAAAAAATCAACAACAAGAGCTTGGCTTTCCTTATGTTGACTTGGTTGAATCTCCCACCTTTCAAACCGGTACAACACCTTGAGCTCCAAACAAGGGGAAATTTCAGCAGCCTAGACTGACCATGCAGCCTTCCTGCTTGGTGCCATGCTTCCTGCTCACACCAAGAGAGGTAGCAGTCTAATTCCCTACCTCAAGGTTTAGAACAAGTGGTGGCATGATGTCCAAGACGGTCCAGGGCATTGCCAGGGCAAAGTGCCACACCAAGCCACCACTTTATGGCAACTTGATGTACTGGTGGATCAACCCCTGTGATGGCACAACTGACAGCCAGGAGGATGCATGGGGTGAGAAAACTGAAAGCAAACAGTGCTCTGTCAGCCGGTGGAGAAAGCTTCCAACAGCAGATTGAACATGTGGGTATCTAATATACATGAAAGGTCTCTTTGGGAGATTGACGACACAGAGAGAGGGTGCAGCGCCTTATCGGGAGGAGCAGCAGAATTAAAGTCTGCAACTACATTTGTGTGTGTGTACGTGTGTGTGTGTTGTATATGTTATTCTCACGCTAATATATAACTAATCTCACGTAACTGATAATCTAATCTCACGGATACAGTAGATAAGCCTCATTAATAAAAATAAGCACACGCTGACCCGCCCACGTCCACAAATATAATATTTTTATTTTTTTTTAAAGTTCGATTTTGAATAACCAACCATGGATGTATTAATTATCGTAGATTTGAGGGTTTGCCCCCTTGTATAAGGTGACTCCACATGGCTGTGAAATTGGAAGCGTTGCACAGCTATCGTCCTGATAGAGATAATATACCGGTTAGTTAGGCTGTGCGCAGTAATCTCCTCTTAAACACAGTCTGCTGGTAGTTGCAGTGTGGCGATATCTGGAATGTGCGCAAAGATAAAGCTAGCGGCTGCACGCACGAGCTGTTCGTTAGCGGGAACACCGTTGTGTGGTTTGAGGGTGTAGACGCCGCTAACAGACTGGTCAAGAATGTATACAGCGTCGAGACTACGGCTCTGCAAGCATTTTGGTGCCAGTTTTACGAGAAGGGGAATGCTATCCTGAGCTGTGTCTGTGTGCGTGAGAGTTCATGTTTGACCCTCTTTATGGAGACAGGCTCCGTCCATTACGTGCACCTGCCCTTTATGGTGAGCAGTTGGGAGGGCAGCAGAAAGTATTAACCAGCGGCTCCCCGGATATTGCTGTGTGTTAATAATTACCAGGCACATGGCTCCTGGCCGTTGGATGGTGGCATTATGGTTGAACGGAAGGCGACTCCAGGCGCAGGTCATGACGGACTCCCCACCCTTTTCACGCTGCTACACCCACTGGATGACCTGTGTCCCACAACATTTCGCAGGCCAACTGCTAGTGTGTGGAGATGACACCCTCTTCCTCCTCCCCATCCTTTACTCGTTTCCCTCCCTCCTCCTCTCCAGCATCACCTGACCTCAGTGTTGTGGGGTTCTTCAGTGACCCAAACTTCAGAGTCCTCCAGCCCTTTGCAGATCCAGACAACCCACCATTTGTTGTGTGCTATGATGCCTCCGCGGGCAGACATCTTGTCTCAGTCCTCTTGACAGCAACACCACAGGTAAAGGTATCAACTAACAACCCAGTTAATATTTTTTAAATTTTTTTTTTGGGGGGGGGGGGGGGGGGGGGGGGGGGGGAGGGGAAGGGGAAGGGGGAGTGGCTATGCCACCCACTAAAGTGAGGGGCTGATGCTACCACCCCCTTACAGACACTTACCCTGCTGTCTCACATATTTTCCTTGCAGGATATCCCTTCTCACATAGCCACACCCTGTCGCTCCAGAGGGGCGCGCCACACACCAGTCAGGGTCCTCAGTTCCTCAGATCCCACTCCAAACGCCCACATTACCCCCATCCCGTCCATCATTCAGTGTGCGGGGCCCCAGGCCTACGTTCCCACCAAACTGACCCCAGCGTCACTCAGAGGGGGTGGTGGTGGTGTGCCTATAAAGGTTGGAAGTGGGAGGTCACCTTTTGTCAACAGAGTACCCACTCCTCAAAGTGGGAGTGTTAAGATGGTAAGCTGGGGGGGGGGGGGGGGGGGGAGGGAGGACCTACCATCTTTACCCTCCCTCCCTCCTATGTAGAGGTGCTCCAAGTCCCTCTCTCCCCCAAACCTGGCGCGCATATCACCCTTCTCCCAGACGGTCAACTCCCAATCCTGGTCCACCTTCTACTCTGAGGAGTCCCTAGGGCAGTGCTATGAGGCACTTGTTCCACAAAAGTGTCTTCACTTTGTGTGGCAGGAACCGGGAGATCCAGACTTCAGGTCTGGGCACCCTTGTTAGTTCCCGGCCAATTGAACTCATTTATTTGCAGGCCTTCTGTTCTCCCTGCGTCCGATGTGTTCCTCACCACTGATGTGCTGGGGAAAGCCTATATTGCTTTTGTTTTCAGTTCCCAAGTCTGGTATGTATGTGTGTGTGTGTGTGTGTGTGTGTGTGTGTGTGTGTGTGTGTGTGTGTGTGTGTGTGTGTGTGTGTGTGTGTGTGTGTGTGCATGTGTGTGTGTGTGTGTGCACAATATGTATGTGTATGGGGGCAATGTATGTCTGTATACATGAATTAGGACTAACAGTTTGCCTAACTGGCCTAATTTAATGCTTATTTTCCACAGTGTGTTTTCTATTTTTAAATCATTAGCTCATGTGAGGTTTATGCAGCTATCAAAACAATGTTGCTTGGTTGACAGTCATACCACCTAAATGAAATGACTATTCACAACCATTACTGCACAATACACCACAGAAATATAAGTTGTCTTAAGGTGACCATATACACTAGGCAACATGTTGCGTGGCAACACTATGAATTTCTAGTAAAATATCAGTAAACTAATGTTTTATGGAAAATATAATTGGATTCATTGAGTTGCACGCAACATTGTTGCCTAGTGTATGGCCGCCTTTAGTCAGCATGGTGAACTAATAGACATGTCATTTCCTGGTAAATTGTACCACCCTAAATACCTTACCTTCTCACATTGAGATACCATTTCCCATATATATTCTCTCAACTCTAATACACAAAATTACAATATATTTGTATACCCTATGTTGTTCCGTTTATGAAATATGGCTACTCACATAATTAATTATTTTGATCACCTTAGTGAGTTTTGAAGAGCAGTACTTGTATGTGGTTATGCACTTTTTTTGTACAGACAATGGGTATTGGATGGATATACCCATTTGATGTGATATTTATTGAAGTGTGCTTAAGGGGTTAAAGTGTATCACAAATTTTAATGAGATTGTAAGGTAACAAAAAATATTATAGTCCCAAATCTTTTTTTGAAGGACAGCTCTAATAACCCTATGCTTTTTAATTGTTTTGGAAAGTGATTTGTTGGACAGGGATACCTCTTTGAAGGCTAGCAGCCATTTTGGTTGCCTCCCTAAAATGTTGTTGGTTTACATGGTTTTAGTTATCGGGAAACACCCACAAGACCTATACATAGCTGCATTGCATTTGTGGGTTCCCTGCTCATTAACACCTTAGGAGGACTTCACTGAACAACATTTTCATTTTAGGGTGGCAACCAAAATGGCTGCTAGTCTTCAAAGAGGTATCCCTGTCCAACTAATCACTTTCCCAAACAATTTAAAATAGAAAAAAAAAAAAAACAGAAAAAAAAAAAGCACACAGTTATTAGAGCTGACCGTCATAAAAATTTGGTGTGATTTGGACTATATTATTTTTTTGCTATCTTACAATCTCATTAATATTCATGATATAATTTAACCCCTTAAGCACACTTCAATAAATATCACATCCAATGGGTACATCCATCTAATACCCATTGCTTGGTTCAAAAAAGATGGACCCATGCATAACCACATACAAGAACTGATCTTTCTAACTCACAAAGGTGATCAAAATATTGCACCCCACACACACATATGCACATCTTCACTCCCACACACACACACACATGGAGGCTGCTGGAATATATCAGGACCCAAGATGGTTCCTACACATGTGGGGTAACCCTCACCATCCCAGCGCTCAGGGCTGTTCCCCTTGAAGGTCTCTCCATGCTCCTTGTGCTCCAACAGGACAACCTTCTGGGGCTCTTCACAGGCACACACAAGGTAGGAGATTGTTTGTTTTTGAGCTGTCTTGTATCACTGGTGAGGGGAGGGGGAGGAGGTGAATGTCCCTGATCACTGGTGAGGGGAGGGGGAGGAGGTGAATGTCCCTGATCACTGGTGAGGGAGGAGAGGGGGAGGAGGTGAATGTCCCTGATCACTGGTGAGGGAGGGGAGGGAGAGGAGGTGAATGTCCCTGATCACTGGTGAGGGGAGGGGGGGGAGGTGAATGTCCCTGATCACTGGTGAGGAAGGAGAGGGGGAGGAGGTGAATGTCCCTGATCACTGGTGAGGGGAGGGGGAGGAGGTGAATGTCCCTGATCACTGGTGAGGGGAGGGGGAGAAGGTGAATGTCCCTGATCACTGGTGAGGGGAGGGGAGGAGGTGAATGTCCCTGATCACTGGTGAGGGAGGAGAGGGGGAGGAGGTGAATGTCCCTGATCACTGGTGAGGGGAGGGGGAGGAGGTGAATGTCCCTGATCACTGGTGAGGGGAGGGGGAGGAGGTGAATGTCCCTGATCACTGGTGAGGGGAGGGGAGGAGGTGAATGTCCCTGATCACTGGTGAGGGGAGGGGGAGGGGTGAATGTCCCTGATCACTGGTGAGGGGAGGGGGAGGAGGTGAATGTCCCTGATCACTGGTGAGGGGAGGGGGAGGAGGTGAATGTCCCTGATCACTGGTGAGGGGAGGGGGAGGAGGTGAATGTCCCTGATCACTGATGAGGGGAGGGGGAGGAGGTGAATGTCCCTGATCACTGGTGAGGGGAGGGGGAGGAGGTGAATGTCCCTGATCACTACCTCTATTATAATAAATAGTTCAATGTGTGTGTGTGTGCACGTGTGTGTGTGTGCACGTGTGTGTGTGCACATGTGTGTGTGTGCGCACGTGTGTGTGCACATGTGTGTGTGTGTGTGCACGTGTGTATGTGTGCACATGTGTGTGTGTGTGTGTGCACATGTGTGTGTGTGCGCATGTATTGCTTATGTTGGTTGGGCTTGAAATCTCCCTGCCTCACTTAGCGCTTGGCTTGGGATACATTGCACATAAATACAGTTAATTAAACATCATTCAAAAGAGAAGGGGTTGGAGGCAGAGTTCCCATAAACAGATGCAGAGCATTCCCCCTCTGAATGGCAACAGAAAACCTTTGCAGGAGGTATGCCAGAGAGCTTTTGTCACCTGTGGTGTTTGCAATGCGGCAATTTTTTTAAAATGTTCCAGATAGTTTTTAATATCTATGACATTGTGTAAGGCAGTGTGCACAACAAGCACAAACTAAATGGAACAAGGAATATTTAATGAATGAGGCAGGTTTATAATACAACGTTAGGCCAATGTCACCTTACAAAGGTGACATTGGTTATACTGTACGCATCTATATTTGACAGCTGTACTTTACATTGATGTAACGTTGGGTTAACGTCATATAGGGAGACAAGGAAAATTATCACATATTAGAGTTTGGTGTCCAGAAGGGGGGGGGGGGGGGGGGGGCAGGTGGGAGTGTCCAGTTAGTATCAAATGGGCTCCATGTGTACAGGTTTCAGACGTGGATGTTACGGCCT
>OY811987.1:591200-676200 GCA_963681505.1 Eunapius fragilis | reverse complement strand
GGCCCTCTACCTACCCCCACTGCTGCCACAGGGTTCTGCTGACATGGAGATCTCGCGCGTCATGCAGATTGCGGCCATGATGGGGGTCGGGTTTCTGTATTCTGGTTCAGGGCATCGCCGGATGGTTGAGGTGATGCTGAACGAAATTGTTTGTGAGCCGGGACCGGACCTGGAACAGTCCAAGGACAGGGAATGCTATTCACTCTGTGCGGGCCTCTCTCTTGGGATGATTGTGTTAGGGGTAAGGAGAGTGGGTGTTGGTGATCAAGTGAGTGTGTTGGTGATCAAGTGAGGTGTGTAGGTGATCAAGTGAGTGTTGGTGATCTAGTGAGGTGTGTTGGTGATCAAGTGAGGGTAAGTGATCAAGTGAGGGTGTGTAGGTGATCAAGTGAGGGTGAGTGGGTGATCAAGTGAGGGTGTGAAGGGGATGAATTGGGGTATGTAGCGATTGAGTGGAGTGGTTAGATGTAGATGGGTATCAATGTGGTGGGGTTATGCATGAGGATATGAGGTTTGGTTCAGGTTAGTAAAGATATCTGGTTAGTAAAAATATCTGGTTAGTAAAGATATTAGGTTAGTAAATACATGTATATCTGGTTAGGATGTATTTGTTGACCCTGAACTCAGCTTTGTTTAGTTCCATCCCCCTCCCCTTCACCCATGCTGCAAAGAAGGACCTCCATTTATACCCACCTGCTTCCCTTTACAGCAAGGGAGGAGCTCTGTTTAACCACTCCCCCCATGTTACAGCAAGGGAGGGGCCCTGTTTAACCACTCCCCCCATGTTACAGCAAGGGAGGGGCCCTGTTTAACCACTCCCCCATGTTATAGCAAGGGAGGGGCTTTATTTAACCACTTCCCCATGTTACAGCAAGGGAGGGGCTCTGTTTAACCACTCCCCCATGTTACAGCAAGGGAGGGGCCCCGTTTAACCACTCCCCCATATTACAGCAAGGGAGGGGCTCTGTTTAACCACTCCCCCATATTACAGCAAGGGAGGGGCTCTGTTTAACCACTTCCCCATGTTATAGCAAGGGAGGGGCCCTGTTTAACCACTCCCCCATGTTACAGCAAGGGAGGGGTCCTGTTTAACCACTCCCCCATGTTACAGCAAGGGAGGAGCTCTGTTGCGTTACTGGATCTCAACATTGAGGATCGTCTCTGTTTGCTTATGAATGGAGGTCCAAGGAAACAGGTATAGGTACTGTGTGAGAAGATTGTCAAATCGCATATGCACTTTTGTCCTTTCATGGCTCTGTCCTCACCCACTCCCTCGTGGCTTTGTCCTCACCCACTCCCTCATGGCTTTGTCCTCACCCACTCCCTCGTGGCTTTGTCCTCACCCACTCCCTCATGGCTTTGTCCTCACCCTCTCCCTCATGGCTCTGTCCTCACCCACTCCCTCATGGCTTTGTCCTCACCCTCTCCCTCATGGCTTTGTCCTCACCCACTCCCTCATGGCTTTGTCCTCACCCACTCCCTCATGGCTCTGTCCTCACCCACTCCCTCATGGCTTTGTCCTCACCCTCTCCCTCATGGCTCTGTCCTCACCCACTCCCTCATGGCTCTGTCCTCACCCTCTCCCTCATGGCTCTGTCCTCACCCTCTCCCTCATGGCTCTGTCCTCACCCACTCCCTCATGGCTCTGTCCTCACCCACTCCCTCATGGCTCTGTCCTCACCCACTCCCTCATGGCTCTGTCCTCACCCACTCCCTCATGGCTCTGTCCTCACCCACTCCCTCATGGCTCTGTCCTCACCCTCTCCCTCATGGCTCTGTCCTAACCCACTCCCTCATGGCTCTGTCCTCACCCTCTCCCTCATGGCTCTGTCCTCACCCACTCCCTCATGGCTCTGTCCTCACCCTCTCCCTCATGGCTCTGTCCTCACCCACTCCCTCATGGCTCTGTCCTCACCCTCTCCCTCATGGCTCTGTCCTCACCCACTCCCTCATGGCTCTGTCCTCACCCACTCCCTCGTGGCTCTGTCCTCACCCTCTCCATCATCAACCACTCTTCAGACATATTCTGCTGCTTCTGTCACATCCAATGGTCCAAGCCATCTCATCCTGGTGAGAGAAACAGAACACATATGTGACTGTCATTACACATACCACACATATGCACACGCACACATATGCACACACACACACACATGCACATACACACCCACATACACATACACACGCACATGCACATACACATGCACAAGGAAGGGGATGCTGTGAATACCCACATCACAACTCCTGGAGCCGTCTTGGCCCTTGGTCTTATGTATCTTAAGACCAATGACAGGTAAGAGTATGTGTACTGTTGTATCCGTACTGTTAGCTTTCCTCTTCTCTCCTCCCTCTCCTCCACACTCCTCACCCATCCTCCACTCCTCCCTCACCTCCTCCACTCCTCCCTCTCCTCCACTCCTTCCTCTCCTCCACCACTCCCTCTCCTCCACTCCTCCCTCTCCTCCACTCCTCCCTCTCCTCCCTTCCTCCTTCTCCTCCACTCCTTCCACTCCTCCCTCTCCTCCACTCCTCCCTCTCCTCCACTCCTCCCTCTCCACTCCCCTCTCCTCCACTCCTTCCACTCCTCCCTCTCCTCCACTCCTCCCTCTCCTCCACTCCTCCCTCTCCACTCCCCTCTCCTCCCTTTCCACTCCCCTCTCCTCCCTTTCCACTCCCTCTCCACTCCTCCCTCTCCACTCCCCTCTCCTCCACTCCTCCACTCCTCCCTCCACTCCCTCTCCTCACACTCCTCTCTCTCCTCCACTCCTCCCTCACCTCCTCCACCCCTCCTCTTTCCCATCCTTAGGAACATCGCGGCCAAGTTTGATGCTCCTACCACACAATTTGGACTTGACTTTGTGCGACCTGACTTCCTTCTCTTAAGGGTATCCTAAGCGACATGGTGTCCCTCACTGTACATGGAGCACATTCCCTCCTCCTCCCCTCCCCTTTCTCCTCCTCATAGGCTCTGAGTCGAGGACTGGTCATGTGGGACCATGTTATGCCAACTCAGGATTGGATTCACTTGCATATTCCTGCCTTGGTTCTGGAGAATGCTGCATCTTATGGTAATGGTTTGATTGCTACAACTCCAGGGTTAGACCACCAGTCACTGAGGTAAGGTGTGAGAAGGTGGGAAGATGGGGAGGGGTGGGTGGGGAGATGGGGAGGGGTGGGTGGGGAGATGGGAGGGGTGGGTGGGGAGATGGGGAGGGTTGGTGAGGGTGGGTGGGGAGATGGTGGGGAGATGGGGAGAGGTGGGTGGGGAGAGGTGGATGGGGAGGGGTGGGTGGGGAGATGGGAGGGGTGGGTGGGGAGATGGGGAGGGGTGGGTGGGGAGATGGGGAGGGGTGGGTGGGTCGGAGAAAGGGAGGGAGAAATGCAACACTTTTTCCTATCAGGCAGGCATACCTGAACATTGTGGCAGGCTGTTGTCTGGCTATGGGTCTGCGCTATGCGGGGACATGCAACCAAACAGCGTTCCACTGCCTGGTATGGTCAGTTTTGTTGTAATCGGCCTCCCAATCCATCTTTGTTTTGCCATGTCTCAAGCTTACCAATGTGAAGATGATGTTGTCTTTGTTCACGTCCTCAACTGCTGATCAGGTGAAGTACTGTCTTTGTGCTGCATCATTTGACTTACTTTTGGCTGCATTCCCTTCTCCAAACGTGGCCATGCTACTCCCTCCTTCCACCCACTGTGTTTTCGCATTCCTCTACCAATAAAGGTTGGAAGGGTTTCCCTGGAGATGTGCCTGGATACCACATTACTCGGACTCTCTCTGGTTGGTTAGGCCCATGTCTTCTTTTTTAATTTACACCTGCAAGTCCTCCTTTGCAGGTGATGTGTGGGTCTGGGGACTTGGAGGTGGTCAGGATCATTCGTCGCCTGCGTACACGTGTCACAAGTCCAGAGGTCACCTATGGAAGTCACATGGCAACTCACATGGCCCTCGGCTTGCTATTTCTAGGCGGTGGCAGGTAGTGTGATTAAAATAGCATCATGGCCTTTTTTTTTTTTTTTTTTTTTTTGCTAACTCAGTTTGCTTTGTATTTTGTGTTGTTAATTTGTCCTTATTAGGTGTTTATTTATTTATTTTGGTAACTGTTTCGTCTGTTGCTGTCAGGTATTCCATAGGGCGTGACAACAGGGCCATAGCTGCGCTGGTGTGTTCCCTGTACCCTGTCTTCCCCGTGAGCAGCAACGACAATCGCTGCCACCTCCAGGCTCTTAGGCACCTCTACGTAATGGCCGCCGGGCCGAGGGTCTTGGTGTCCAGAGAGGTGGGGACGTCCCAGGCCTGCTCTGTGGAGGTGTGTGTGGCCACCGTGCAGGGAGATGTCCTGAAGGCCACAACACCCTGCCTCCTCCCTGAGTGGGAGGATATATGCAAGGTGAAGTAGTAGTTGATCTCTGAATGCTATTTGCATTATGCCTGGGGTGACCATACCCATTCTATGGTGATATGGTGCCCGGGGAGACCATACCCATTCTATGGTGATATGGTGCATGGCCCTCTTGTAGGGGAGATGGTATCATAGCCTCTTGTAGGGTGCCCAGACCTGTGCCCTACCCATAGTGTAGTGCCCAGACCTGTGCCCTCTTGTAGTGTAGTACCCAGACCATGCCCACCCATAGCGTAGGGGTATTGTTCTGTTTCATTGTTGTTATTGTCCATTGCAGGTTTCTGTTTCAAGTCCAAAGTACTGGCCTATTGAATTGGAACTTAATAATGTCAACAGGTCTGTCACTATGTGCATGTGATATGTGCATATGTGTTGCATGTGTGTGCATGTGCATGTGTGTGTGCATGTGATATGTGCATATGTGTGTGTGTATGTGTGTGTATGTAAACTATTATTATATTGGCTTATTACACTAGTTGTGGGAAGGAGGAGTGGGGTGGGATGAAATTCCCACCACCTTCCTGGTGGGTGGGGACATTGGATGTATGTGTGAGTTTATAAATCAGGGGTGTTTGGCATGGTGACCATGGAGATACATGTGGTGCCATGGGATACATGTGGTGCCATGGGATACATGTGGTGTCATGGACTAACATGTGGTGTCATGGAGATACATGTGGTGCCATGGAGATACATGTGGTGCCATGGACTAACATGTGGTGTCATGGAGATACATGTGGTGCCATGGACTAACATGTGGTGTCATGGAGATACATGTGGTGCCGTGGAGATACATGTGGTGCCATGGAGATACATGTGGTGCCATGGGATACATGTGGTGCCATGGGATACATGTGGTGCCATGGAGATACATGTGGTGCCATGGAGATACAAGTTGTGCAATTTTTATGCATAAATCAGTTCACTGTAATTGCTGTTTTGTGGTCCTTACCTGTGGTCATTACATCACTTCAGGAATATCCTGATCCAGTCAGGAACACTGTTTGTCAAGCTGAGAGCAGGCTATGAAATAAAGGTATCGATTGATGTGGTGGTGAACACAGTTTATCGGTCTTCCTTCTTCAACAGGCTTCTCTTCCTATGACCCACATGTACCAGGGTTGTGGAATTAAGTCATTGGTATGTGGTGGTGTAGTACCTTGCTACAACTTGTGTTCTGGGAGTGTTGACTCTGATGTGGCAGAGAGGTGCTCTCAGCTTTAAAGATATTTAGACACTAAAGCATGTTTAGCATGGTTGGGTGTGACCTGTTGTACGCGTGGGTGGGTACAGTTTGACAAATGTTCTGTCACATGCTCTGTCATGTGATCGTATTGTGCTGTCACATGATTAGTCTTGTGATCATCTGTTGCCTTGCAGTTAAGCCAGACAAGCAATGCTGTGCTCGGCAATTCTTTTCTGAAGATGTTTTTGGAATACATGGCAGAACCCACTGTGAGAGAGGTGATGTGTTTGGGTCCCTTCATTCAACAAGTGTGGTCTGCTTGCTTGCAGGTGTCCATGTCTCCCGTCTTTCGTCACAGTGTCCTTATTGAGTGCCTAGAGAGAGAACAGCTCCAGCTGTTCTCTGCCTGTCTTCAGTTGGAGCAAGTAAGGATTGGGTGGGAAGGAGGAAGGATAGGCTGTGTGCTGAGAGAAGTGAAGTGAGAGGAAACGTATTCATGGATGCGTTCTTTCCAAGATGGTGTGCAACCTCTGGAAGAGCTATGACACACTCCAGCTTTGGCAGTTAAAACTAGCCACTTCTGTGTCCTCTTATGCCTCAGACCGACGCCCTGGTCTATTGGACACAGGCTACATTGAGTCCCTCATGCTGAGAGTTTTGCAGCAGATATCAACATTTTCAAAGGACATCTATGGCAAGAAAGGTACAGTCATACCATGTTCATGTGCACACACCATGCCCTGATGCACACCCTGATACCACACATCATGCCCTGATGCACACCCTGATACCACACATCATGCCCTGATACACACCCTGATACCACACATCATGCCCTGATACACACCCTGATACCACACATCATGCCCTGATACAAAGGGGGACATATGCACACACCATTGTGTGCAAACAAACATCCGCATCTATGGTATCCTGAGGTTTATGTGTGTTTTGTGACACGGAGGCGTTTGCATATTGCTTGGGAAATACTCTTCCCTTTGGTCTAGTTGGTATGTGACCCACCCTCACACACACGCACACACACATGCACACACACACACACACACACACACACACACACACACCTTCAATACAGTGTTAACTTGCAATAGTAGAAACTTAGTTGTGTACTGGGCCTCTAGTTGTTTAAAACAGCACGTTTAAATGAATTACAAAGTGTCATAACTCACCACCACATGTGAATAATAATAATTATTATTATTGAGCTAACCGCAGGCCACAAACAGTTGATGTTTTGTACTTGTGGTAATCAAATTTCTGTCACTTGCAAACCCGCACTACTATGTAGTGAGAGTACTTACATATAAATTGGGAGGTTATAATATAGAACTGTGCTATCTGATTACATGTATATTCAAACAGTTCGGTTGAATGTGCTGTTTTCTTCACAATAGAGGTGTATAGAGGTAAGGCATAGCGAGAGGTAGCACTGTCCACGTCTGAGTGGAAAGTTACGTGGTCATGATTCTTGGCAGTGAGCGTTATTTGCAGCCACGTCAGCAACATCTTAAAATAACAAGCCTCAACAACCAGTTATAGATTTGGGTCACTTGTTTATTGTGTGCAATTCTTTTGTTTATAGTCTAAATGTGTACATTCATGTGGAGGAAGCTTGCAGCTAAAGACAAACACTGCTATTTGCATTGTGGTTAAGTTTAATTGGTATGCAATATAGTTAGATTACCATGGTAGACAACAATAGCCCTGAATTTTTTTATTCTTGGAAAGTCAATTTAACATTTAATTTTAAATGCACCTGCAAGCTCCTTCTACATCAATGTGCACATTTAGACTATAAACAAAAGAATTGCACACAATAAATAAGTGACACAAATCTATAACTGGTTGTTGAGGCTTGTTAATTTTAAGATGTTGCTGAAGTGGCTGAAGGTGGCATTGCAAATAAAGGAAACATTAGCTTTTACCTCCTTTGTCATCAAGGTGTCGAGGACCTGTTGAAATTCTACCTGTTTCAGTGCAGCTCACTCTCAGACCTTCGTGGGGCATTGCTCTTGGCCACTGTATTGGTGTTCTACGACATTCCCCACTCCAGTGTACTATGTGTGACACCAGCAAGTTAGTCTGTGGTGGTGCTTTTTTTTTTCTATCACTCCAGCTTCCTCCTCCCTTCCTTAACAGCTTCTGTGCCAGACTTGTTCCTGAAGGCAAAATCACTTAATTTGTCAACAGCAGCAGTGGTTCGCCTAATGCCTCTGTTCCAAGCGCAGGGCTCTATTTCTGTTCCATGCTCTCAAAGCCCTGTTCTGTTCTGACAAATTGGACACTCGTGCTATTTAGCCAGACCTTGTTTCTTGTTCTTTTTTTCTTTTGATTTTTGATTTTTTTTTTTTTGGGTTTTAACATATTCCTATGTTTACTCTTTACAGACATAATCCTGTGTTTACTCTTTGCAGATGGTATTGTAAAGATGTGCGTAAATAATTCACGGGCTGTTTGACAAAATCACCAACTGAAATAGCATCACCTTCCTGCTGATTGATGGATATATTGGTCCTCACGCTTTGTACATTGGAGAACTGACCAAGTACTCGCCTTCCCCAATTATTCAGACCCCTCCCCCCCCCCCCCCCCCCCCCCCAGCCAGCAGAACATGCTCAATACATTGTGTATTGTTTCTACACAAAACAAACCACACCTGACTGCTAATATGTCATTCTATATAAGTACAGTTTTGTCTGGAAGGTGAAGTGGACACTGAGAACCATTAAAGTTTAAGGCTATTCAGATTCACTTTCAATTAACGCTAGCAGCCTTATTATCTTGTCTTCCATTCTGTTTGCTTTTCCTTGTTTCCCTAAATGGTGTTTTACTGTTTGTTGGCTATAAGTATATGCACTTGACCCCTGGTCAGTCGCTTTATGGCTCAGTTTTGTGTTCATTATCCCAACATTCTTTCCTCTGTGTCTGATTTTACCACTGGCATGATTTGCCACAGAGCTATGTGCTAGGTGATTAGCTCTGTGACTTTGGATCAATGATATTCGCTCTCTGTAAAGTAACTGTGTGGTAGCTGTTGAACAAACATAAATATTTAGACAGAATTGAAATCATTACACATAAAGCAAATACGTTGCTGTGTTGTGGAGGTTTACATACCAGGCACAGCATACGAGAACATGCCCGGGACGTGTCTGTTGGAAAGGGATGTCAGAGAAAGGGCAGCTGAGCTCCCGCTCTGTGGTATGGTGAGGATGGTGCCATCAATGGCATAGCCTGCTTGAGGGGAGTACGTTGTGGAGTAGTCACTGTGGTACCACTGCAGTGTGTCATAGAAGTAGGTGAGATATGAAGTTGATCCATCAGTTGCCACTACTGCTTGGAACGTGTTGACCTGTAAAAAAAAAAAAAAAGGCCAGTTCTTACTGAGATGCTTGTGTATTGACATACTTCCCGTCTTATAATTAAAATTTTTATTATTCTTATGTGTTCTGCTCGTTGGTGTAAATTTTAAAAGTGCTTACATTCCCATTGTAGGGATTAATGTTTGAGTAGGCCACATTATTCCAGGTGGCTATAAGAAGCCTTGTGGGTGCAAAGGTCACACCAAAGAGGGACTGGATCTCCACAGTGGCCCTCTGTAGCAATGGAGCACTTGTGGTTGTTCTGTAGTAATAGGCTCCTCCCACTGATGTATCGATATCAGACCAGTATGGGGCTATGACCACGTTACTTGAAAAAGCAGACGTGAGAGGGAAGGGTGTTGGGGTACCAAACATCCCTCCGAAGCTAATGTAGCCAGCTTCATAGACCTGGGTGGATGGATGGAATGCCTAGATCAAAGGGAGAGGAAGTGGGTGGGGGGGGGGGGGGGGAACATGCAGTGTTGTTATCCTGAGCCTTACGTAGCAGAAGGTGGACAGTAGGCTGTGGTGAGGGAAGGAAAAGGTGACTGATGGAGAGAGGATTGGCAAACCCGTAGTGTCTGACTGTGATATGCCAAATGGATACAGCTTAGCTGGTGGTACAGGGAAAGATGTCAAGTCAACATAGATGAAAACAGGATCCTTACCTGTCCCAGCCAGTACAAAGAGGCCACTCTTGGCCACATTGCTCTGGATGGGAAGGGTCAGGACATTGCTTGTTCCTGACCCATACAAGCTGAAGTAGTTGGTCCCATCTCCAGCACTTATCCCCATCTGGCCCACTCCAGAGGAGTCCCCATTCATCCACTGCACGGTATCGTAGATAAACAGCACATAAGAGGCACCTCCCCCTGATGCTATGATGGCCTGAAATGTATTTGTCTGCAACAACAAAAAAAAAAATTCACAGCAGTCAATAGAGCATCAGGTTTTTAAGGCTCACCTTATCAGAATGGCAGTTGGAGTAGCCTACTTGAGACCAGGTCACTATGAGCAGCCGAGCCGGAGAAAAGCTCACGGCAGCATAGCCTCTCTGGATCTCTGTCAGTGCTCTTTGCAAGAGGACAGGACTGTTTGTCTCTCGATAGTATACCTCTCCCGCACACGTGGTGTCTACGTTGGCCCAGAATGGAGCAATGAAAAGTCCGTTGGCAGTTGGAAAGCCCGTGGGGTTGGAGACACTCCCACCTAAATTAGCGGCCGATATGAAACCATTGATGTTGACCTAGGGTGACAGAGGAAAAGGTCGATGTTGGAAGTGCAGGGATGCATGAATGGGCTGCGTACGTATACGGAAGAGACCGAACTGCCGTACAGGTTGATCGATTGCAGCAACGAGACCAGTACGCTGCTCTCATCGGCACGTGGTAGGGACGCGTCTCCAGCAGCCACGCCATACGGGTAAAGTATAGAATCTGCACGGAAGGGGTGAAAGGTGAGACGTTCGAAATGGCAACGACCATTATATATACCTGGCCCTGCATTGATGTTAGCGCCATCTATTCTATATACATAAAGGCCGGCACGAGGACATTCGATGTCGAGGATAGTGCCGCAAGATTGGCGATGGACGGCAGTAAATAATTTGACCCGTCTCCTTTGTTGAACCCGACCTGCGCTACACCACCGAATATATCAGCGGTCCATATTACGTTCACGTAGAGGAACAAGGCATAGGTGGCTGTCCCGTTCGTTGCAATCACAGCTTGAAACGTGTTGAGCTGTTAGGGATTAGGAAAAGTAGTAAGCCGCACACTTATAGGGGGACATATACCTTGTCTGTGCGTAGTTGGTAGTATCCTACGTGATCGTACGTCGCGATCACGAGTAACGTTGGATTGAAGTAGTCATCGCGGTACGCCTGTAAAATCTGGTTTTTTGCCTGGTTAAGCAGAGAAGGCGTGGTAGAGAGTTCGTAGTAAACTATTCCCGACGAGAACGGCGTGGTATCGACGTCTGCAACGAAGGGTGCGATGGTTGCCTGGTAGTTGTTTGGTAGGGCGCTGACCTGACAAAAGCCGAGGAAGTTGAAGTAGAGCTTGCCGTTGTTGCAAATCTGCAAGCCCAAATAAAATTATCCGTTGGTCAAGTGAGGAAACTCAAAGGGATTTTTTTGTCACATGCACACGTTGCAACAGAACATTACTCGCCGGCTCCTCACCGAGACTTGGTTGTACGGTGTGTTGTAGAAAACGATATTCACAGGCAAGTTCACTGTGACGCTCCCGTCGTCTTGATGTCCGAGGTTAGCACCTGTTCCGTAAGTGTAGAGCGGTATGCAAGCAGCAATTTGCGTTAGTGCGGAGAACGACAGGAGGACGCTCCGAGCGACGTAGATCCTTGGCTGCATCTTTTATTTATTAATTTTTTTTAGCTTGCTATCACTGCAGCTGTGCTGGTGGCGGAAAGCGCGCGCGTATTTAACGCCAGGGAGAAGCCGTGCATTTCAAAAACGCGTGCATTTAAGGAATTGAAGACCTATAGTTTAAAAACCTGCTTACATCACTGAAGCATTCCTCCGTTCAGGGTACTTGGTATGTCGTAACGCTTAATACTATCAAAGTATAAAGCTATATGACCAGCACACTTTAACAATGCATACGCAGATACACAAAGGATCGGATAACTTCTTACACTTCAACAATTTGTTGCTTTTACAGGCAAGAATTACCAACTGTGTTTTGTCTGTGATCTGTTAGTGGTTCGTCTCGATCGGATCTACAAGAAACCTGTATGTGATGTACATGCATGTTGTGCCCATGGGCGAATTATTATAATTAATTGGAACGATAAGCAATACGCATATAAATATCCTTGCGGTACGCTCTCGTGCCCAGCATTACATCACACCCAGTGACGTCACATGCAACTCTTATGTTTAATAGTACATGTAGGACTTTTAAATATCAAAAGCGAGTCCTTCCCCAAACTTGACATCTGATGGGACATTCATCTAAGTGGTTTCAAAACACTAAAATGAAGGCAAGCAGTGCATCATGCAGTGTAGTAATTTTACCTCTGTGCATATAGAGTTATAGTAAATTTACTGCGCATGATGTCTGCCGGGATGTATGTTAGTAACTGGAACCAGGTGCACATGTTGGCAAACATGTGTGGGTTGTTCCTGTAATTACCACTAGCTGAGAGGGGGTAAGAACTACCACTGTAATGGTGATCTCAAATGCTGGCATTAGTACTGGATTGTTCCAACATGCTGGTCATATGTTCCTCTTGGAGCATCCTTATGTAGAGGTGGCATTGTCCACCTTCTCCTCAGGTCAATGTTTGGCTTCTGATTCCTCTGCCATTAATTTCCTATCTGAATGCAGAGGCATCATTTCCATGCACAACTGTGAGTGTACTATGTGCTGAGAGAAGGATTAAAGACATTTCAGTGCTAGATTTCAATTTCAATCCCTCAAAGTCAAGTAATGAAACACTCATCAATTGCCTTCAGTTGATCGGTGTTAAGGGGTGGGCCCCCATTATTGGTACAAAAGGGTGGGCCTCCAACACTTGGTTGAAGGGGTGGCCCCCATTATTGGTATAAAAGGGTGGGCCCCCAACACTTGGTTGAAGGGGTGGCCCCCATTATTGGTATAAAAGGGTGGGCCCCCAACATTGGTGTGCCCCCACTATTGATACAAAAGGGTGTGCCCTCAACAATGGTGCCCCTCATCATTGGTACAAACAGGTGCATGGACACCTCATACATGATTTGGTCGTGACATCAACTCCACATTGTGCTTTTTATGTGCACTTTGCCAGTAGTGGATCTAGAGAGGGAGGGGGGGGGGGAAGTTGGGGGTTTAACCCCCCCCCCCCCCCCCCCCCCCCCCCCCCCCTCCCAGCCATTCTATACAGGCAATTAGGAAATCTGCATAACTAAAGCACTTAACACCTGGTGTCCTAATCATTCTCTGGATACCATGGCCACGTGATGTCCTACCTTAATAAATTGATGTCTTGTAAAGAGTTATAACATCGGAACCTACGCGAGTAGGTTCCATATAGGAATCCTGCAGTATCATGAATGTCATTAAAAACCGCGACCCGCGTTATAACTCGCGTACACCAGGAAACGGATAGTTTAGCTCTTTGTTGCTATCGAACCAGAAGGCAAAGACGGTCATTTTAATGTTTTGTTCCAGTCTTCAAACTGAAACTGTTTGCTTTAAGAGAACAAAAAAGCATCCAATCGTTTTAGAATCTCCTGGGAGGACATCTTCAAGTATCAGATATATGAATAAAGCATAAACTGATTACGTAATCATTACGTAATATGGAGTGCTATAATTAATGATAAGTAAATAACAAATACTAAACTTACAGCAAATACACACACATACAGCCATTATACATATCACATAACTTATGAGAATTTTTAACCAATAAATGGTTCAATGCATGATTGAGTAAAGAGCGGCCCCATCCTCAAAGCCCAGGCCACTTCTCCACTTTACTCTGGAACCCCTTAGGCATAAGCTTGATGGCAAATGAAAGCCTTGCTCTGATGTAGCCACATGTTTGTGCATCCATTTGCTTGCAACACATGTGGCCATTCTCTTCAGGGAGTGCTCTGCTTCCCGGTGAAGGAGTCCATCAACTGAAGTCACAAAGGGTGTAAAAGTACCTCTCCGATCTTCAACTGCTTGCCTGTAAATTCTCTTTTTTTCCTGAGCACCCGATTCAAGAACTGATTCTGGCGAGCGATTGCTGTATGATGGGGCATCTGTATCAATGACCTTGAAGTCAAAGAGCGCCTCTGCCTGAGGTTGCCAAACACCACGCACCAAATCCAGCCTCAACCCTGAGTCATCCACTTGTGTTTCTGCCTCTCTAACGATTGGCTCTCTGACACTGTCAAGTGCAGATTGGTAAGTCTGTTCCTTGGTGGTAACATGGTGTTTTCTAGCATCCCAAAGAGTATCTAAATGTTGTAACCGTTCCCATGGCGACATTCACGCTTATTTAGAACTTTAGCAGCTATAAACAGGTGGGATTTCATTTGATCGCAGTTTTGTTCACCACTTTTGGCTAGCGAAGTTGTTTTCTTCAAAATGCCTTCGCATCAACAAAAGAGTGCTAAACGACGTTAAGTTTCAAGAACTAAATACAATACGAAAACCACGGAAAAAATTTGGCACTTATGCAGTTTCCCCCCCACTTTAATTATTCGATTTACGGTATCATAACATTTACGGTATCATGAATACATTAACCTACACTGTGTGCTACAAAGTCATGAAAGCAACCAAATCTTTGTCTCCACATAAATTCCGCTAAATACGTGTGTAAAAGTTCCCTATGTGACCCGTATCGCTGCTTATATTTCTGCTTAGCTTTTTGCCATCATTGTTAGCTAGTAGACCGTCGTGATGCCGCTACGTTGCGTTTACGTAATAATTTAATACACTAATTTGACTCTTTTTTTTTTTGTAAGAGGGAGGGGCACCCCCTCCCTCACCCTCCACACTTTCTTTTTACTAATAAAAAGGGGAGGGTGAGGGAGGGGGAACCCCCTCCCTCCTTTAAAGAACACTGTTACTAGTTAGAGAACAATGGGTTTTTGAAGCCAGAGCGGGAACAGATAATGCAGCCATCGTGGTAAAAAAGGCGGTAGCAATGACAGCTGTTTTTCACTATAGATTTAAACATGATTTGAACATTTTAAAAAGGCGGTCGCAATGACAGCTGGTTTTCACTATACATTTTGACGTTGGAAAAATATCTAAAACTTTTTTCAATATTTCTTGAATTTAAAGTGGGGGGGGGGGGGGGGGGGGGGGGGGGGGGGTGGGGAAACTGCATAAGTGCCAAAAATTTAGGAAACAAGTAATAAAAACATTCTCTATACGAGAAGGTTGCTGGTATATAGGAATCAAAGGTGATGGTGGTGTAAAAAGCAAGGGAACAAGGTTTCTGATTGAAAAGGAAAAATGAAATAGACCTATATTAGCAAGCACATTTATATATGACAACATGTTGCTAATATAGGTCTATTTCATTTTTCCTTTTCAATCAGAAACCTTGTTACACCACCATCACCTTTGATTCCAATATACCACCAACCTTCTCGTATAGAGAATGTTTTTATTACTTGTCAAATGAGCAATCCATGCACTTGCAATTAGAACAATAAAGTTAGTGTAATTAACTGAGTGACAACTGACATGCATGTTCTTTATTAGATTTTGTAGCGACTGGCAAGTGGCTACGAAGCGTATATTCTGTTTTCTAACGCTCGATCGAAAACCACGCCTACGGAGCCAATCCTACATAGGACCTACTATCGTAGGTCCTGATAGTCAGGTTGGTATGGAATACTAATATACAACTGTTATAAATGGACTCTTAATGTATAAAGTTTCCATTCTGTTCACAAGAGGTGATTGCCAATACACATATGTTCTCATCATTACATGTGATTGCTTTGAAAGTAAATTTATCTTGTTTGGGCTGTTTCACATAAACTGGACCATTTTGGCATTTTGTGATTGCCTCAGAGATATGGTCAGAACTACCATTGTAACTGACTGCACATGCAATAGACTGGTATTGGATGTTTCCCATGCATGCTGGTTGGTGTCCAGGATGTGTCCCCATGTTGGTACTGGATGTCTCACTTTGTATACTGGACATCACCCCATGCTGGTGTGCAACAGTTACTATACCGGATATCACCCATTTTCAGGGGCGGACGTACAGAGGGGGTGTGGCACTTAAAGAGGTTTTTTTATATATATTTTTTTAACATGTTATTCACAACTATCAACCCCCCCCCCCCCCCGCTATTGCATGTTTGTATATTGGATATCACCCCATGCTGGTGTTACTATATTAGATGTCTCCCACTCGAATACTGGACGTTTCATATGGTGAAATTCCAGTACTCAACCCAGCACCCCACGTCCTCCCTTCTTTTATAGATAGAAAAGGCCGCCGCCATTGCGTAGAAGTCTCGTATCCAGACCCACTCACGACGCGAAGTGTAAATTTACGGGCCTGGCTACGACAGTATAACCGTTTGATCGCTTCATTTTCGTAAGCACTGTGTGCGATATAATATGCCCAAGGGAGGTCTTTACCCCAAAGACACCCCTGCTGCATATACTTAGCTCGATCGTAATGATGACGCGCACGCCGCGCTAAAACAGAACATTACTCTGGCCCCTCCTACTACTGCAGTTAATCACGGGGTGTGAGGAAATCCCTTAATATTTATACACGTAGCCATGGACATGTAAGTTCTCAGATTCTCTAAGCCAGAGCAGCTGAGCCAGAGTGATGAAGGGTTGCGTGTGCGTTCCCCACCCATCAGAGACGAGGATGACGAGGGTCCTTCACCAAGGAGACCCAATTTCTTCGACCTTGAAGGGACTGGTTTGGCCTCTGACGACGACATCCTCCTCAGCGAGTACAAGCGGAAGGCCAAGGGCCCAAAGCCGTATGTGAATGCGCGTGCATAAATGTACGTGTGCAGTATGTGTGCATATGGTACGTACGTGGCTACAGAGTGTGGAGGGAGTGCCGCGTGTAAGTGGATACTAGCAGAGATCATATCTTGAATAGCATATCTCTGTTACTAGTATATTACCGTGGATGGGATGTGTTCGTGTTCTGGTGTGTACGTGGTTATGTTATCAGAGACCTTCCCTCATCCTGTCCTTGCTCTTCTGTACAGGAGCGGTCCTGTACCGGACGCTGTACCCATCAGCCTTGACGAAGGCGTCGAAACGATCGGAGAGGCTTTTATGGCCGATATGGACCGTAAGGCCGCCGAGCAGATGATAGGTGAGGCTTTTTGATAGGTTAACTGCGGGCAGGGAGGAGGAAGGGGGTGTTCTGGAGAGGGGCGTAAGTTGCTTTTTAAATTTTTTTAATGATGCAACTGGCCTGGGCACTCGCCTACTCAAAAGCTACCTTGCCGCGGCAAAGACAGCGGCAGCAAGCGCGCGCGCCGGAAGGGGAGCTACCTCCAGGCGTGGCATCTGATGGCGGTACGGTTTAGTACGAAGTAATAATTTTGATTTGACCTTTTGAAGGGAGGTAGGTCCCTGTGATAAGAAATCAACTCCGATTGGTAAGGAAGACGTTGAAAGGCTCCAGAAGGAACTGAAAGCTCTGAAACTTGAAATTGAAAAGGTGCTTGAACAGAGAAATTGAGGCTAGGCCAAAAGCTAGCCTCATAGCTTTCTTATGAATAACTCTCTAACTCCTAACATCATCAACTTCCAGGTGGCAGAGGCCAAGAGATGGGAACCACCTAATATCCCTGACACCATTAACAGGCTCCTCACTGGCAAGGCATGTATGGTGCTTCCATGGCTTGGTTACCTCTGATCCCCTTCTCCCCTCCCCCTCCCCTCCTCCCCTCCCCTCCCCTCTCTTCCCCTCCCCTCTCTTGCACCATGGTGTGTAGCAATGTTGCCTGGAATGGTTCAAGACGCTGGAAGAGAAGCAGGCCCTGATGTACGCTGCCGCGGCAACCTATGATGGCAACTGTATCATAGCTGTCCTCATCTACCTAAGAAGGACACTTAGCCTAGGTACTGAGTACTGAGATGGCTTGTGGGAGTACCTTTGACTATTAAGGGTCTGGGGAAGAGGTTGAAAGCCTTAAGGGGCTGGGGAAGAGGTTGAATGCCTTAAGGTCTGGGGAAGAGGTTAATAACCTTAAGGGGTTGGGAATGAGGTTGAAAGCCTTAAGGTCTGGGGAAGAGGTTAATAGCCTTAAGGGTTGAGGACGAGGTCGAAAGCCTTAAGGGCTGGGGAAGAGGTTAATAGCCTTAAGGGGTTGGGGATGAGGTTGAAAGCCTTAAGGGCTGGGGAAGAGGTAAGATGAAGAAGTGTCTTTTGGTCTCTTGCAGATGTACTATTGAAACTAATCACAAGGGACCCAGTAAATCAGCCCATACTAATGGGACACTACTGTGTCCATCTGAGGCACTTGGGAGCATGGAATGATATTCAGGTTATCCATAGGTCAGTGATGGTGTGCCTAGTGAGGGTGTACTTTGTGAGTGGGCCTAGTGAGGGTGTACCTGGAGAGTGTATGGATGCCCCACCCACCCCACCTTCCCCCCACCTACCCCACCTTCCCCCCACCCACCCCACCTTCCCCCCACCTACCCCACCTTCCCCCCACCTACCCCACCTTCCCCCCACCTACCCCACCTTCCCCCCACCTACCCCACCTTCCCCCACCTACCCCACCTTCCCCCACCTACCCCACCTTCCCCCACCTACCCCACCTTCCCCCCACCTACCCCACCTTCCCCCCACCTACCCCACCTTCCCCCCACCTACCCCACCTTCCCCCACCTACCCCACCTTCCCCCCACCTACCCCACCTTCCCCCCACCTACCCCACCTTCCCCCCACCTACCCCACCTACCCCACCTTTCCCCTTACATGTAATGGACATTCCACATTTGTATTGTATGCTGTGTGGAAACCTAAAACAAATGGTAATACCTTATGTGCATGCACGCACACACACAACACACACACACACATACACACATATACACACACACACACACACAAACTCTGATTTCTACTTTACAGCATAATGGGCAACCACAAGTCGTATGCAGTGAGTTTTTTTTAAAAGATTTATTTCCTAGTGTCATACTGTTAGTGGTATTAGGGTGATGTGATGGTATAAAGTGACGTGACATGGTATGAAGTGAAGTTACATAGTGGTATGAAGTAATGTGAGGTGACATGGTGGTATGAGGTGACATGGTGGTATGAGGTGATAAGGTGATATGAGATGGCGTGGTGGTTTGAGGGTGGTATGAGGTGACATGGTGATATGAGGTTAACTACTTACCTCCATTAGTCCTTTCAGCTAAAGAGAATCGAAGCCATTCCAACCATTCAGGAAAAACGAAAAGAACTGCAGTTGCTACAGTCGTGAGTTACCAAGGCAACCTATAAGTACCACGCCTACCCTATTACATCTTATCCCTCACTACCACCAATATTAGGGGAAGCAAAACTCTGGAGTCAGATGCCATCTTTATTCAGGAGTACATTCAACTGCTGGACAGGCAGCTGGATATCCAGGTAGGTACAGGAGCATTGTGACATAAGGAGGTGATCTGGGGTTGTAGTGGGGAGGGGACCAGGGGGTGGGGTGGAGGGGACCAAGGGGTGGAGGGGACAAGGGGGTGGAGGGACCAGGGGGTGGAGGGGACCAGGGGGTGGAGGGGACCAGGGGGTGGAGGGGACCAGGGGGTGGAGGGGACCAGGGGTGGAGGGGACCAGGGGGGTGGAGGGGACCAGGGGGTGGAGGGGACCAGGGAATAGTGGCCCAGACCAGATAGTAGAGATAATACATGCAAACTACCAATTTTTTTCAGAACTTGGATCAGAATGTTATTAGTGAGAGCAAAAAGCTCCCATTCCAGCCTCTCTCTACTACATTGCTCTACCTGTGCCAGTGGCACGGCCATGAAAAGGAGGTGTGGTCATACCCCCTAATGCATTGTGAACCTGTTGAGGGATATGTCAACGTTACAGGACCGTGTAACCAGTCCTGTTAGGCTGAAGGCAGACTTCAACATATCAGAAAAGGTACTCTTCCAGATGAGGCTGATGGCTGAGTGCAAGCGAAGAGATTGGGCAAAATTTGACCAACTGCTGACCTCCAAGGTGCTTCACATATAGCATACCTCCATAGATGTCCCATATCACATGACGTTGAAGGGGAGGAGCTGTATTGTATGCCACACCTCCCACACACATACGTGTACACATAAGCAAGACCTTTATCAAACTGCTCATTTTTGGAGTTTGTGGATAGAATAACACACACACACACACACACACACACACACACACACACACACACACACACACACACACACACACTCACACTCACTCACTCACTCTCCAGGGATTCTTTGGGACCAAACAGCTGAAGAGCGCCATTGGATTTGAGAGGGTGGTAAGGATCCTGGGGTACTACGGAGCTCCTCAGGAGGTAGGAAATTTACACCACAGAGGCTCCTCCCACTTATCCTTACCTCCTTTGACCAACATCCCTCACACCCCACCCATATATTCCACCCCCTCACTCTTACATCTCACCCACCCTCACACTTGCAACCCACCCTCACTCTTACATCTCACCCTCACTCTTGCAACCCACCCTCACTCATACATCCTCACCCTCACTCTTACATCTCACCCTCACCCATACATTCTCATCCTCACTCTTACATCTCACCCTCACTCTTACATCTCACCCTCACCTATACATCCTCACCCTCATATCTTATATCACACACCTCTGAAGGTCATTCACCCTTACCTGATGGAGATAGAGGACCCTGAGGCTCGTCTGGACCTAGCTAGACACTACAAATGTCACAACACTGCTATTGAAGTAAGTGTCACTAAACAAGGTGTGGCATGGGTCTGGGCACTAAACAAGGTGTGGCATGGGTCTGAGCTCTAAACAAGGTGTGGCATGGGTCTGGGCACTAAACAAGGTGTGGCATGGGTCTGGGCACTAAACAAGGTGTGGCATGAGTCCTAGCTCTAAACAAGGTGTGGCATGGGTCTGGGCACTAAACAAGGTGTGGCATGGGTCTGGGCACTAAACAAGGTGGATTCTAAGATGTCTTAATTTGCAGACACTGAAGCTTATGAAAGATAGACATGGGCTAGAGGATTACATCAACTACATTGAGATCCGTGAGCAAGGGAACTACAGAGATAAGATTCAGGGCCTGCTTGCCAATTCAGTGAGTTAATGTTGTGGTGGGTGCATCTGTCATGTGATTGAATTCTCTCTTGTATTTTCCAGCAAATTAAGTGGAAATGAACATCTTTCCTTTCTCTCTCTCCCGCCCTTGATCACTTGTCACTTCACCTTTTTTGATTTAGATGTGACGTATTTTGTATTCTCTGATATCTATTACTGCATGCTGTATAGTAACAATGTCAACGGTGTTTAGTAACTCCCTTGGCTTATGATCTGAACGCGCGCCGCCGCGGGGATAGATTCAGACGGTACGTTAATATTGTCCAAAAATTAACCCTTCTCGTACGGGGCTCGGGTGACGAGCTGGTTTGTTTTGTATGGGCCAACAACAAGGCCGAGAGCTTCCCTTCGATGTAGGAGAGCAATTTACGTTCCTAGCAGGAAAAACAATATGGTCTGTTCACCGGGGAAGAAGGAAGGTACACGGAAACATGCTGCATCACGAAAACTTGCAAATAAATATGCTTTGATACAAATAGCTCGATGGTGAGCACGTAACGGTATTTGTCTTCGACCTCGCTGGGAAGTCTGAAGACGAGGTATGACCGACGGATAGTATACCTACGAAGTCTACGAAGTAGTGTGTTAGAATTAATGGGAAACTACGTACCGACGCGCGCGCGAACACACACACACACACACACACACACACACCACACATTTTCTATTGTCACTTGTTGTGGTGGTTCTTCTCTCCCTCCATCCTTCTCTTCCCTCCCCTGCCTCCATCCTTCTCTTCCCTCCCCTCCCTCCATCCTTCTCCTTCCCTCCCCTCCCTCCATCCTTCTCTTCCCTCCCTCCCTCCATCCTTCTCTTCCCTCCCCTCCACCCTTCTCTTCCCTCCCTCCCCTCCATCTCCCTCCATCCTTCTCCTTCTCCTTCCCTCCCCTCCTAGATCAAACTCGCCAGGTCAGCACACCTTCGTCTCAAGACCCTTCGGCATCCCAACATCCTCCGTTACATTGACGGTGTGGAGCTACCCACGTCCATATATGTAGTGACGGAAGAGGCCACACCCCTGGAAGAAAACCTCAAGAGTCAAGAAGGACATACTGAGTTTGCGTTGTCATGGGGACTCCACCAAACGCTGGTACTGTGTTCTCCAATTCAGTGCACTCAAATATTTCCATATATGGCCCACATAAAATAGCCCACATTCACTCAGATGTGTCCATATATGGCATACTATTAGACATGTCCATAGATGGCCTAAGACATATAGGCCACACTTCATGCTCCATCACTAGTTGTAAGAACATTTGCCGGTATCACACACACACATGCACACACATACACACACATACACACGCATGCACACATATACTACACTTGTTTCTTCCTCACCTGTAGAAGGCATTAAGTTTTCTGAACAATGATTGCAGCCTGGTTCATCGCTGTGTGTGTCTTTCCTCCATCTTTGTGGACAGTGGTGGGGAGTGGAAGCTGGGAGGGGTGGAGTTCATGGTCCCCTTTGGAGACCTCCCCGCTGCCCTGGCCCCCAAGCCGCTCAGACCCCTGCAGGTGTACGACCCCCCTGAGGTGGGCAAGCCAGCTGCTCCCAAGAAGATGGAGAAGTGGTGAGTGTGTGTGTGTGAACAGTTTCTTAGGATGGCAACAGGAGTGTTCATTGTGGGTACACTCCTTCAGGTCTGTGGATGTCTGGGGACTCGGATGCTTGCTGTGGGAAGTGTACAATGGTCCACTATTACAAGCTGCGTCTCTCAAGTCTCCATTAAAGGTAGGTAGATTCGAGAAGTAAGGACCTCAGTTTTATTTGGTTGTCGTTCCCCCCATCAGTTGCCAAAGTCCTTGGTTCCACACCTTTCAGAGCTGACCAATGCCAACCCAGCGTCCAGGCCGAACCCTTCAGACCTGCTTGCTGCTCTGAGGGAACATGGAGGGTACCTCTCCAATCGTTTGGTCAGCATGGCTCTGAGGGTGGAAGAACTGCAGGTGGGCATCAAATGGGGGGGGGGGGGGGGGGGGGGTACATACTGTGGACTTGACCTCGCCTTTATTTTCAGATCATGGAAACTTCTCAGAGGGCTGAATTTTTTAATGAACTCAATAGCTCCCTGTCGTCTTTCACTGACAGCTTCTTACGTCGCAAGATACTTCCGCAGCTGATCAATGCTTTTGAGTTTGGCAATGCAGGAACAGCTGTGCTAGGACCGCTCTTCAAACTAGGGCAGCTGTTGGACAGTACAGAGTATCAGAAGAAGATTGTTCCCTGTGTTGTGAGGCTCTTTTCATCTCCTGACAGAGCCACAAGGTTAAACCTTCTGCAGCAGGCAAGTGACTTGCATCCCTCTCACTAATACTGCAGGTCCTACGTTAACCCTCTCTCTACTGTCTTCTCCCTCTCTGTTGTTCTGTCTACCACCTTCCTTGTCCTCTGCACAACAACCCCTCTGTCTCCTCCCTCCCTCTCCTCCCTCCCTCTCCTCCCTCCCTCTCCTCCCTCCCTCCCTCCCTCTCTCTCCTCCCCTCCCTCCCTCACCTCCCTTCCCTCCCTCCCTCTCCTCCTCCCTTCCCTTTCTCCCTCTCCTCCCTCCCTCCTCTCCTCCTCCCTCCCTCCTTCCCTCCTCTCCTCCTCCCTCCCCTTCCTCCCTCTCCCCCTCCCTCATTCCCTCCCTTTAGCTAGACCAGTTCATTCACCATCTCCAACCTGCTACTGTTAATGACCAGATATTTACCAACCTGGTCACTGGGTTTACAGATACAGCACCTGCCATCCGGGAACAGACAGTGAAGGTATTATATATGTGTATGTGTATGTGTGTGTGTGTGTGTGTGTGTGTGTGTGTGTGGGTGAGAGAGGCAACAGTCGTATTCCCATCACTTTCCTCCCCTTGCAGGCCATGTTACTGGTAGCACCAAAGCTTAATGCCATGAACTTGAACACACAGTTGCTCAAGTATTTTGCCAAATGTCAACTGGATGAGCAGGTGCGTACTTGGCTCTTTCTTGAATGGTTCTTAAGTTCCCCTCCAATCCCCTCAGCCAGGCATCAGGGCCAACACCACAATCTGTTTAGGGAAAATAGCCTGTCACCTGGATACAGCTGTAAGAGGTTCTCACAGATAACTTTTTACACTAGGCAACTTGTTGTGAGCAACACTATGAATTCTAGTAAAATTTCAGTAAACTAGTATTTTGCTGAAGATGGGTTCATTGAGTTGTAAGCAGCTGTTGCAGCATGCCCACACCACCACAAAACGTACTATTCCCACAGCATGCTATCATCATCACCCTCACATTAGCACTATCCCCTTCACATAATCCCATCACTGCCACCTGATTCCTCACCTATCTCCACCTGTCCATCTTACCTCCAACTGTCCCCTTACCTCCACCTGTCCCTCTTACCTCCAACTGTCCTTCTTACCTCCACCTGTCCATCTTACCTCCACCTGTCCTTCTTACTTCCATCTGTCCCTCTTACCTCCAACTGTCCTTCTTACCTCCACCTGTCCATCTTACCTCCACCTGTCCTTCTTACTTCCATCTGTCCCTCTTACCTCCAACTGTCCTTCTTACCTCCATCTGTCCATCTTACCTCCACCTTACCTCCACCTGTCCCTCTTACCTCCACCTGTCACCTCACAGACGCAACAGAAGGTGCTGATCTCAGCGTTCCTCCGTGCCCTCAAGGATCCCTTCCCCCCTGCCCGCTGTGCTGGGATCAAGGCCATGGCCGACACACACACTTACTACCTTACCAATGACATAGCTGGGAGGCTCCTCCCTGCTCTGTGTACCATGACAGTTGATGGTGATAAAACTGTCAGAGAACAGGTGAGTGGGAGAGACCTTGTGTAGCTGTGGGTGTGGCCTGTTAGGGAGCTCTTTTACCGCATGGGACCAGTGGGTATGTGTGTATATGTGGGTGTGTGCTTGTGTATATGTGGGTGTGTGCTTGTGTATATTGTTTGTTGTGTGTGTGTGTGTGTGTTGTGTGTGTGTACAACAGTAGCAAAACATACTACTATATTATCAAAGCCATGGTGGTGTGCTTTCAACAGACCTTCAAGACAATAAAGCTATTCCTTGACAAGCTGGAGAAGCTTTCTGAGAATCCCGAGGCTGCGGCCAAACAGGAACAGCTGGAAGGTCAGGACGTCCCACACACAACCACGCCCTCTGCCCCTTCCACCACCACGCCCTCTGCCCCTCCCACCACCCCACCCTCTGTCCCTCCCACCACCCCACCCTCTGTCCCTCCCACCACCCCGCCCTCTGCCCTCCCACCACCCCGCCCTCTGCCCCTCCCACCACCCGCCCTCTGTCCCTCCCACCACCCCGCCCTCTGTCCCACACACCACCCTGCCCTCTGTCCCTCCCACCACCCCGCCCTCTGTCCCTCCCACCCTGTCCCTCCCACCACCCCGCCCTCTGCCCCTCCCACCGCCCCGCCCTTTGTCCCTCCCACCACCCCGCCCTCTGCCCCTCCCACCGCCCCGCCCTTTGTCCCTCCCACCACCCCGCCCTCTGTCCCTCCCACCACCCCGCCCTCTGTCCCTCCCACCACCCCGCCCTCTGCCCTCCCACCACCCCGCCCTCTGTCCCTCCCACCACCCCGCCCTCTGTCCCTCCCACCACCCCGCCCTCTGTCCCTCCCACCACCCCGCCCTCTGTCCCTCCCACCACCCCGCCCTCTGTCCCTCCCACCACCCTGCCCTCTGCCCTCCCACCACACCGCCCTCTGTCCCTCCCACCCATCCCTCCCCTCTACCCCTAGTCACTTCCTATCCTACTTCTGTAGCTGCCACAACCAGTTGGACAGGATGGGCTGTTAGCTCCATCACCTCTAAGCTGTACAAACCAACCTCTGCTTACCAGCAGGCGTCAGATGCCCCCGGTACCTCCTCCCCAGCCCCACCAGGGCCCAGTAAGTCACAGGAGGAGAAGCCAACTCAACCCATAGCTTCCAAAGAAGGTATGTGGCGAGGGTGTGAGGATTTGTATGTGCTGTGTACGTGTGATGGTGTGTGTACACCCTAGGTGTAACTGGTGAGGCCAAGCAGACCCAGCGCACAGACAGAGGAGGGACTCCCTCCACGATGGCTGAACTCCCGCCTCAGGCAGAGGGATGGGGAGGAGGAGATGACGACTGGGAGGTAGGGGATGGCTAGCAGAACATGTCTATGTGACATCTTTAACCCCTTTCCCTCCCCTCTTTAACCCCTTTCCCTCTCCTTTTTAAACCCCTTTCCCTCCTATTTTTAAACCCCTTTCCCTCCCCTCTTTAACCCCTTTCCCTCCCCTCTTTAACCCTTTTCCCTCCCCTCTTTAACCCCTTGCCCTCCCCTTAGTCCTTCAACCTGCCAGCAGAGCAGAGCGGACATGATGCAGAGGAGCAGGGGGTGGGGAAGGGGGCGGGGCAGAGCAGTGGGTGGAACAATGACGATGATGACTGGGCACCTCTTGAAACACCAGTGCCTCGTCCCCAGTCCAAAGTGACCAGCAGCGGTGCCGAGTTCTTTGACGCATTGGCGGACCCGATCCCATCAAGGGACACGTCCTTCTCAAAGATGGCAGCCGCTAAACCAAAGACGGGGGACACTGTCCAAATGTCTCGGCATAAGACCCCTCCCCCCCTCGTCAATCCCAGTATATTTCAACCAAAGAATGGTGAGAGTGTTGGGAGCACAGGTGGGTGGGGTAATGACTGGTCAGAAGACACTACTCCTAAGCAGCAGAGTCAGGTGAGTGTCACATGTCACGTGAGCAGGTAATATAGGTTATTTCCAGCTGGAGATTGAGAAGCCAGGGAAGTCTCCCGAAAGAAGCCTGTCGTCCAATCAGAATGCTGCGAGTAAGGAGGTAACTGAAGGATGGGGTGATTGGTCCAGCGATGTCATCTCCAAAAAAGATACCCCGGTGAGGTCACACGATGGGGTCATGGTACACCTTTATTGTTCGCTTCCCCCCCATCCCAGCAACCTCCTAAGCAGAGGGCCCAACCCCCTCCTGTTAATCCCAGCCTCTTCCAACCAAGGCAAGAGAAGCCAATGGTGGAGAAGGGCTGGAATGACTGGAGCAGTGACATCACCACCGAGCCTCTTCCCCAGGTAACCCCTCTTCCCCAGGTAGCACCTCTATGGTGTTGGCTATATGGTCTGTCCACTCACTTCAGGCAGCCACCAAACCTACCACCACCACCACCACCACCACTGCTGCTGCTGCTGGTTCTGGCTCCCTACAACAGGGGAAAGGTTTGTGTATGTACTGACCTCACCACCGGTTGGCTCATCTCCATGGTTACAGGTCGAGTGGAGTCTGTGAAGACCAGTGGAGATGATAGTGGTGGTGGTAGTGGGTGGGACCATGATTCAGGATGGGATTCCTTTGATGCCCCCTCGTCAGTGGGTGGAGCATCGTCGTCTAGCACAGAGGCCAGCAGGCAGGAGGCACAGAGGAGGAGGGAGGAGAGGCGACTGAAGCAGCAGCAGGCTGCTAGGGAGAAGAGGGCAGCTGCTGGGTCTGCACTAAAGCTGGGTGCTGTGAAGAAGGAGTAGGGAGGGGGTTTATCCACACATACAACTTCAATTTCCTTGTTTGTTTCATGTGTTGCACCACATCTGCATTACTTTCAGGTGATAGATTGGTCATGCAGTAGGATCTTGTTCTTATGTGGGTTCTGGTTCAATGGCCATTTGTCTAAACTTTATAATACAATGAAGCCAAAAAAAACCTAGCTTTGATTCTTATCAATTCACTATAATGTGATTTTTGGTTTCATTACACTGTCATACATCATACAACCCCCAGAAATGCTGGCTTATAGTGCCACTGCACTCATACGACGTGCAATTTCTCACTTTGCAGGTATACACATTTCTGTCGGTTGAATGTAATAGTGAATTAGACAGAAACTATGCTCCCTCCATATGTGATTGGTTGTACAGCACGGGGAGGTGGAGGTATATAATGTTATGTGAGCAGGAAGAAAATCAGTCTAATACGTTGCCAGTGCACGTGTCTGGAAACTTTACATATTGCTGCAATTGTTGCGTTAAGCTGTATGGCTGATGCAGGTGTGGGTGGATTGTGTTTAGCCGGATGGCTGGTGGACAAATTGTGTTCTGCCAGATGGCTGGTGTTATTTATGAGTATGAAATACCGCTGTGTGCATTGTTGTGGCCTTGAGGAGGTGGGTAAGTTCTCATGTTGAATGTGAGGCCGATTGGAAGTTATCCTACCCTACGCCACAATGAGATTCGGAACTGCACCGCAAATTTGCTGTCTGAAGTGTATCACAATGTTACTATTAAACCAACCCTACAACCAGTTACTCGAGAAACCTTCAAACTTGCCTCTACCATCACTGACATTGGAGCAAGATCAGACATTGCAGCTGATGGTTTCTGGAGTGGCCATTTTGAAAAAACGTTTTTTGATGTCAGAGTTCTTAACCCACTTGCTCCGTCTAGCACCAGACCTACACCCAGTGCTTGCTACCGCAGACATGAAAAAGAAAAATAAAGAGCATATGAGCAACGCATCAGGGAAATAGAGCATGCCTCCTTCACCCCAATTGTACTCTCCACTACTGGTGGAATAGTCTCGTATCCAGACCCAGATTCCCAACAGCTGTTGGGAATCTGGGTCTGGATACGAGACTATTCCACCAGTGTGTTGGGAATCTGGGTCTGGGTACGAGACTACTGGTGGAATGGGTCCAATTGCAACCACTTTTTATAAGCGCCTTGCAGACCATTGGTTGGTTGCGATGCCGTCTGTCCTTTTCTCTCCTCCGCTCATCCATCCTATGCATCAGAGGAGCTCGTTCATCAAAGGGGCGTGTACCCTGCAGTGTCCCTCTCCCTGTAGACCTAGTGCATAGTGAATGTAGGTTCACTCTGGACTAGAAAGTACCTAGTTGATCAATATCATTTAACCTAATTATTTAACCAGACATACCGTAATTTTATTGCAACGTTGTAAAATGTTCTTTGAAAAAAAAAATGAAAAAAAGTTCCTTCACTACCACACAGATGAAAGCTGAAGACCCTCTACCCCGGAACTGCTGTTATTTTGTTGTTGTCAGAGCAGCATGTAGGAGGTTTTTTTCCTCACACAGTGAGGTTTTTTCCCCTGAGGTGGTGTGGGCCCACCACCTCTATTTAAATCAACAATAGCTGTAGGTAGTTGGCCCCTGCTCTGAGTGTCTTTTTTGTGGTGACTATGTTCTGCGTTTTTGGATATACATTAGAGGTGGTTCGTGTTGTCAGTACAGTATGTGATGTTAGTGAGTTCTGTACACTTTTATTTATTAGTGTAGTTGGCAGTCGTGCACAGGCGACACTGTATCACAAGTTGTCAATATGCACGGGGTAAGGGTGGCGTACATGTACAAGGAGGGAGGTGCAGTGTCCAACTTGCAGCCGTACAACATTACGATTTATTTTTAGACCACATTATATTGGACTGAATGGCGGGTTATTTGCATTTGTTTGTTGAATGTCTGGTCTTATACTATATCGTGGTGAACACAGTACATCACGTCACTAACCAGTTTACCGTGCATAGTATACCCTCTGGAGTTCTCTTCTTCCTTCTTCTTTGTGTATTGAACTGAACTGCAGCGTAGTCTGGGAACCCGATTACCATCGGTCGGGTCCCCAGACTAATTAACTGCAGCGAGGCAGCACAAGACAACTGCTGTCCTACAGTACTTGCCTGGTCCACTACGTTGCAGTTGGGTAAATGACACCCGCTCAGTTGTGTCTCAAAGCCGCACGCGTAGGCAAACGTGGCTTAAGAGGAGAACGGCTTTACTCTGACTGAAATGGCGTTCAAATCTTAATGGCCCCCTCACGCTATTTCATGCAGCAATTGAGGTACGTTTTTTTTTTAAATCAAAAATTTCAACTTCTGGAGGACATAATGGTGGATTCCTGTGTGTGTGTGTGTGTGTGTGTGTGTGTGTGTGTGTGTGTGTGTGTGTGTGTGTGTGTGTGTGTGTGTGTGTGTGTGTGTGTGTGTTGTGTGTGTGTGTGTGTGTGTTGTGTGTGTGTGTGTGTGTGTTGTGTGTGTGTGTCAGCTCCTGAGCATACACAGGCCTGAACATACACAGGCATCTTTCACTTTCCGAAAGGCCCACCTAGAGTACCAAAATAATGCAACAACAGAGCATGCACAACATAATTTGCATGCAAGTCTTAACTAGGTGTCCTCCAAGATTATGCAGGTCATCAGGAACATCACAGGGACAGTTGGCAAATCTGTTACATCAAATCTTGTGTTGTGCATGAGTTTTCCAACATCCCTTGAATTTGTCCAAGTCATTTAAAAACCGTGCAACTAGGGTTTGTATATGGATATTAATTAAATGACGGATATTACGGATTCCGCTTTGTTATTCATCAATCCGGTTACTGGTATTTGTCCAAGTCATTTAAAAACCGTGCAACTAGGGTTTGTATACGGATATTAATTAAATGACGGATATTACGGATTCCGCTTTGTTATTCATCAATCCGGTTACCGGTATCCGGCCTGTTCCTATCCGGATTTACACGGATATTTTGCGCAATGGAATCCGCGGCTGATGTTTTGGTCATTTTAATTTAACTCTTTTTCTTATTGGCGGGTTGCAGTGTTGAGTGCATGCACTTCAGCCTGTCTGAGTCTGATTGCATTTATAGGTACACTTAAGGCACCTAGACATTAAATTAAATTAAACTTAATCATGCAGTTTTAAATTAAACATTAAACTTTGTAGCTGAAATCAGTGCAATGGCGATGGCGTCTAGTAGTATGACGACAGAAGCGAGTGGAAAGATTCAAAAGAGCTTGAAAACAGGGGATTTGATGCTGTCGAAGTGGGAGGAAGAAATTGAAGGAAGAAGAAACTAAAACACAGTGGTTGCCAGCATCGGAAATAAAAGTTGCTTGTTTTAGTTTATAATACATGTAAGGTCATGCCCATGCTGCATAATGCTGGAATTGATATTGTTATATCCACTTTCAATTCTTTCTCTCGCTTCAATTATATTGATCAATTCATACTTGTGCTCACTGGTGGTTGCATGCATACTTTGAATATTATATTCTTAATGCATGGCATATAAATTGACTGATATAAGTTGTACCAATTTATATGCCGTGCATGAAGAATTTGAGAGCAAAATCGGAACCTACGCGAGTAGGTTCCATATAGGAATCCAACAGTATCATGAATGTCATTAAAAAAACGTCACTCACGTCTAGCGGGACATTTAAGAATCGGGTCACTTCGCTCTTAGTGGCATTCGAGCGATATAAAAAAGGACAACAGTTCTGCGTTGTATTTGTGTCACAAGACGGTGTACTTTTAGAGAACAAAAATACTCGTCCCCATCGTCCGTACCCAGTCCCACCTAAAATTTCTCCTCCGTCGGCTTCTTCTTATTCTTCTTCTTCTTCTTCTTCCTTCCGGAGAGTATAACTCACGACAGGAACGTTTGTAAAGCACGCCAAGTGTACCAATCGCTTCAGGATGCGTCCGCAGGTTATCTTCGGGGGTCTGTTAGACGCCTAACTGTTCGGGCAATTAACTAAAGCCAATAGTACCTCATTTGGTATTCTGTTAAAAATACCCAATTACATCAGCTAGCTATTTTTAAATGCAATAATAGCCACGTGTCGTGGGCGTGATTCAAATTCTTAATATTCCCGCACGCTGTGGAAGAGGTATACGCACTGAATCCAAGAGCCTTTTCGGGTCCCTACGGCTCCATGTATAAATGTCCAACCATAATGCCAAATGGTTGAGAAACGGAATGGAGCAGCGATAACGTTATAGGAAGGCTCCTGACGAATATTCAAGGTATCATTTTCTGCATGACACCTGTGCGTTACTCTCAACTCTTATCATTCGTTACGCAGCTTGAAATGAAAGCCAAAACTACCATACACGTAAGTACCCGACACTATCGCATGTAATTGTTTTGACCGAATTGATTTCTATACTATAGCTTCTTATATAGCATAACTTTCGAATTCTGTCGGTGGAACTACATACGCGATCAGATACTACGGTATACAGTCTACAGCAGATAATGTGAAGCAAGAGGCTCCAATTAGAATGTGTCTCCCCCACACCACCGCCCTTACAGAAAAAAAACCCGGCAACAACTAGCCACTCGTACACCTACAGATATGCCAAACGAGTGCAATACAAGGTGTCAAGCGCACTACTGAAAGGACCATCAAAGCGACCACCCCGAAGGTGCGTTACACCATGAATGTTGGATCTGGACATAAATTATAGCATGTATAGTGTATCGCTAAAATATTTTATGCAACAGTTACAGCGGAAGATATTGCATCTCTCTCCGTGCTGTTGTTTGAAATATGTGCACGCTGTTCGCTGACAACAATTTTGTAATAATGTTAATGTGTATTGTGGTGCATAATTTATAATCTAATAGTATCAAAGTTGCTGATGACAACGTATTGTGGTTTATCTGATAATAGCGTGAGATCAGTGGGGTACATGTAATCTTTGTCTGATGTATTGTATGGCTTCGCTTGCCAGTGGAGGATTTGTTTTAACTAATGGTTGTTTAAATCACCTGTTTCAGGTCCAGGTCCAGGAGTGGTTCCATGTCCAGCTGCAGGATTAGCTCCACCTGCTCTACCTGCTATATATCCTGGATATACAGAAGTATATCCTGGTCCAGAATATACAGCAGTATATCCTATACAAGATGACATGCTCCTGGGTTATAAATGAAATACTTGTACTTATTGTTTGAATAGTAATACTGTGTGTTTTAATGGTACACCCACACCTCAAAAAATTGCATGGCCACGAGATTCTAAAATAAAACTGTCATTTGACATTCTTGCTACATGATTACTTTTCAAGAACTAAATACAATACTAAATCTACCAAAAAATGTAGGAAACAAGTGATAAAAACATTCTCTATGCGAGAAGGTTGGTGGTATATAGGAATCAAAGGCGGTGGTGGTGTAAAAAGCAAGGGAACAAGGATTGTGATTGAAAAGGAAAAATGAAATAGACCTATATTAGCACACACAGTTAAACATGACGACATGCTGCTAATATAGGTCTATTTCTTTTTTCCTTTTCAATCACAATCCTTGTTCCCTTGCTTTTTACACCACCACCGCCTTTGATTCCTATATACCACCAACCTTCTCGCATAGAGAATGTTTTTATCACTTGTTAACTACTACGAACATGGTGGTGCCGGTGTGCATCATTGCATGTAGGTGTTATGAAATCCGGATAGTACGGGTACCGGAATCCGGGAAAAAATTATCGAATTTCGATATCCAGATAGTTAATTTACCGACGGATGCAAACCCTACCGGTGCAACCGGGCTGGCGGCGACGGCTTTTATTTTAACTACCTATATATGCATTACTGGCACCGATGGCTTCAGAGTTCCATAGGAACCTTTAATTTTCTACAACGTACATTGCCGGGGCAGAGATAATATAATAATCTCTGGCCGGAGTGGAATTTATCAGAGATAATATGGGACGGTGTCCAGCAAAAATCTGGAGTTTAAATTTTATCACTATAAAAATTGTACGCTACACAAAGCAACATATATCCACAATGGTTTTATTTTTTCATTTCAAATTTCGTACACTTGTTCACACATCAGTTCTCTCTGTGCAAACCGATTTTCAGTGGTGCTCTAGATATTTTCCATGCCATGGTTACAAAGTCTCTAACCTAATGGGTTAAGATTCCACATTTCTCCAGATACGAGTGATGATAACATGTCAAATTTGGAGTGTACATAGAAGGGTCCTGTAGCTATTGATTTCTGCAGATCGTTAAGTTTTTTCTTATCCGTTATGGGGATATATAGATTTTCAAAGTAATTCGACATTTAATTCGCGCCACTCACGTTAGCAACCCTCTTCCAATTATGTAATGGTCACGCCCTTTAAATTTGAAGTTAGGCGTATATAAGCGATCGTACCTCGTACAGTATGTTTCAACATAAAACAGTATCGTACGTTCATATGTGTCGCTTGTATATGTTTATGGTGGATGCTGTGAATATTCATGGTAGTTTATATTGTGCACCCTTTTTCTATACATGTGTCTGCTGAGTTTGTGGCATGTACATGTAAGCATGCATGTATACCGGAAGGGTCCCGTTTAAACAGTCACCCCGCTGGTGAAGCTGGCCAAAGAAATAGGAAACTTCATGGGCTTCGGGCCCACGAACGAGCCGGTTCGACAATCAATTAACTTCCAGTAGAAGAAGCTGCGACACAAATGACAATTTATAGATGGAATACTGACTAAACAATTCTAGAATGATTATAGATCAGTTTAAAAAAGTTATAGTTCATAACGTACCAATGTTTCGTGAGTAAAATCTGATCACTTGTAGTACAGAAAACACCTATTTTCGAATGTAACTTCGTGTGCGAAGGCTTTTAAGCCTTAAAAATACCACAGGGCAATACGTCTTGTGCAGCAGCAAGTATAGTAGGCCATAAAAAATCTAGCAGAGTTGTTACGTTCAATGAGGAAAAGTACACAACCAAAACTCGGGCCTTCTAGCTCTCCTATACATTATGTAGAACTACAGTACAACACACGTACCTTTCATTTGTAGTGCCATCCGAAGTATTAGCAAGTTTGGAAACACGAAAAAAAAAACTCACCTGACAAAGTTTCAAGTACCTCGAAAAACGAGTAACGGACTGTACGCGGGAAATGACGTCACGTACGTATTTCGGTATAGCGTTTCCAATCCATGTATTATACTATCTATGGTCCCATATATATAGATCTCTGAATTTATGAACTCTCGTTTAAACTGATTCATAGTGGGCGCGGCCCGGCTTAGTGAAGCAGCCATGCCAATTTGATTTCCCCCCCCGGGAACAGTATCCGTGTGCTCGTGTGACATCTCGTGCTTTTGTTTACCTCCCCCAGCAATCGGATTCGTACCAGTATCAGTCCATTATCCTTGTACCCTAGAACCACGCTTGTCATCCAGGCCCATCGGCAGAGGTAAGATTGTCCAAACACATCTGTTAGATACTTTCTGTGGGTACTGTGTATGCGTGTGGGGTGTGAGCAGCACAAGTACAGCACATGTAATTAGGATCAGGAATCTATAGATGACCGCTAAGGCGTTGGTCTGGTATCAAAACAAAGTTTTCCTTTTCCAAATTGCTGTAGTATGGATTATAGAATACATCGATAGGCCTAATTTCAGCACGGCTGTTTCATTCCATTGCATTGAAACGCGAGAAAATTTGAAATGCCCTACATTGCTCTCGAAGTCATTTTAATGCATTGATTTGGATAAACGGTACTCCTCTAATACTTCATCGGGCCATGCCTACAATACATAAGTATCCATTCAAGTAAATAAATGAGATTCATGGCTTAGTGCATAAAGTCTATTCAGTGCATGCTTGCAAAATGACTGGGATTGGACCTGCTCATTGTGCATAAATGTTGTCCTTTGAATTGTAACCAAGGACCTCTTTCTCAGTGCACAATTGGCAGTTTCCACTGTATCCATATGGAATTCCATTGGCAGACGTACTTTTGAGCTCAACACACAATGAAAATTTTATTTAGATCACACTGAAACCAACTTTGAAACACAGCACGATGCCTGAAGGTTAAGTTGTGTTGCGTAACATGCATAGGAAAACTTCCTGGCTCAAGAGCTTTTCATTGGACAAATGGGAGTCTCCTGTACGATTTCATGTGATTGATTGTAGCATAAATATTTCGCCATGCAGGCTGAACAGGGGAAATGTAATAGTCCTATATTTCGCACACAAACATAATGTCCTACAAATGGGCAAAATATAGGACTATTATACATTTCCCCTTCTTATTAGACCCTTGTTTTCTTCCTTTTTACACCACTATTGACTTCCTATCCTATGTGCCACCTACGTTCTCATAGAGAATGTTTTTATTACTTGTTTCGTCTGTTTTTAATTTCTTCATGAGATAAGAGACCTTTTATGGATCAGCCTTGTAGCTCATAGTCCTTTTATTGCATCAGTCTTGTAGCTGCCGCCTTATATCGTGCTCGCCTTGTTGATAAAATCCGGATATATGCTGAAGCGATTGGTGCTGTTCGCACTCTTCAACATCATTTCTAGCTCGAGTTCTTCGTGGTGGAAGGAAGAAGAGGAAGAAAAATGGCGGCGAATAACAGTTGGACTGGGTACGAGATGTGGGCACGAGTATTTTTGTTATCTAAAAGTGCGCACTGTTATGACACAGAACCAATGCAAAACTGTTCCTATTCGTGTTATTGTTCGATAGCGACAAAAAGGGAAATAATCCGATTCACCGTCGTCCATCCAGACGAGAGTCACGTTTTTTTAATGACTTCATTATCCAACATCAATCCTATATGGAACCAGCTTCCTTCAAGCAGTTAAGTATGGACAGACAAGAGGTCACAATGATAATTCAACGAAGTCTAGTGCTTCTATACATACAGTGACTTTGTGGTTAAACGCCTGTTACTATTGCAAACATTGGTGTTTCCAATCCCTGTCTGTTGTATGTGAGTTTTGTCAGATGGGTTTTTATTTACGTGTTACTTGTAACCAAAGGAAGGTATTGTATTTCTACGTATGGTATTAGGAGAGACGGTCATAACCAACTGAGTATGGGTTGTGTACTTTGAATTTTCATTGCACTGAACAACTTTGCTTGAAGATTTAATTTGCTGTTGCACAGCAAGTATTGCACTGTGGCATTTTAAGAATTGTATTTCAAACTCAAAAATGATTACCTTTTCTCATAAATTGGCAGTCCATGAACTAGAGATTAGGCAGAACATAACTTCTTCTATTGTGAGACCACTGATACCACGTAAATTTCTTATGGTGCTGCCCAGAAATAACACTGAAGAAAGGCCATCTTTCATTACCAACCCAAAAATATTTCCCTCAAGGTTAAATATAGTTAAAAGAAACCAAAACGCGCTTGAATCTTTCTTGTTTCCAATCCATGTATTCAATAATTTATGGTTGTAGCATGACAACCAATCCCTATAAAGTTAATGTAGGAGTAAAGGCATTTTTCCACACTAGCTAAGTCAAACCACATTGTGGCCTATGAATTTAATACAATGATCCCTCTTCACCGATGGGTGTACAGATGTGGAGGGATGGGTGTACAGGTATGGAGGGGTGGATGTACAGGTGTGGAGGGGATGGGTGTGCAGGAGTATGGAGGGAGGGCTTGCCTTTGCTATAGTGCAGAATGTGGGCATCAAGTGGTCCAGCAGGTTTGGCCGCCGCTGGAACCAATATTTCCCCCCCCCCCCCCCCCCCCCAAAAAAAAAACATGAAGTTTTTCTGCTATCACTCATACAATGCAGACACAAGAATACATCGACAATCTACATGTATGGTCATGTACGCAATAAATCAATCTACCAGGGATCGCGAAAGCGGAAACGCAAAGCAGTAAGTTTAACACATGGTACCGATCACTACCGCATGCCGATCACTATATCACCCGGATCTTCAATGGATGGAGATCGATCGTACTGATCTTTAAAATTTCTATATCGACCGCAATATGAATATATAAATGTCACACGCTCGTCCCAATATTGGTTCAATTACATCACGCGACAAGAAGTTCTCTAAAGGCGAGTGAGTTCGAGAACTATCAGCGATCACTTTTCAAGGCCAAAAACGTTCATACAAGGTTGGTTCCGTTCTTTTCTATGGATTTGGTGATCCGCGTGGTGCGAGGTTATAGTTTGCCGTTCCTGTATTGAAAACAATCTTGTAATCCATTTGGCCCTCCGTGTAAAGGGTGAAAAGGAACATCAGCGACATAAATAAGCTCTCTATCATACCGTGGGTGTAATAGGACTGATTTGACTTCGCCTCGTTTTTTGTCATTTATAACATGCATAATCAAGACAAGGCAATTTAATGACTTCTACTGTAAACCATTTTGTGTTAAGATAGAACGCGCAACGGTAGCGCCAAGCAGAATCCACGTGTAGTGGTGTCTGATGGGTGTATTGAGATATAAAGCATGTTAACACGGTGTAGGGTTGTTGAGATTCTGCGCCTCAATTGCGGAGTTTGAGCTGTCATTATTTACGCAGCCCTTGTGATATGAAAACACTTTGTGGGCCGGCCAAACATCTTTTGACGTCTGTATGGGTCCGTGGTTACCCCTAGCATACCAAGCTTCTCTTTATAGCGTAACTTTCCCACCGTATCAGACAAGGGCGGACGCAGGGGGGAGGGGGGGGGGGGGGGTCCGGGGGGTCCGGACCCCCCCCCCCCCCCCCCCCCCCCCCCCCCCTCCGCCTATACCACGTGACGTGTACAGTTAACCCTCATTGCGTGCCTTAATCGTAATATCAGGTGCACATGGCCACAAACAGCTTCAGGCGTCAGACAGTCTGTGTCACGGACCCCCAAAAGCTTCCGCGCTTCGCGCGGGAGGGGGCACATCCCCCTCCCGCACCCTCCCCCTTATTAGTTATTCATGTCGGACCCCCCCCTTTTAGAATTCCTGTATCCGCCCCTGGTATCAAGCTGCTTAAACGAATCCGACATATTGGTGTATCTCATTAACGGCGACGCCTTTCCAATAAATGTCACATGCATGTCACACAAGAATATATTCATATTTGCGGTCGAATAAGGTCTCTTGTCCTTGCTGGGTGTACAATTGTACACCCGCATTTCGGTCGTTTATGGGACCTAGTTACATCTAATTATATTGGCACGCGTATCAAAAGGATTTAAGCTTTACTGTTCTCAGCCCAATCTAAAAGGATCCTACATTCTTGCACTTGTGCCACATGCACTTACCTTTAATCAACTTTTAACTAGTACTGGACGATGCAATATTCTCTTGCATGAAACAATGCAAGTTATACCTAGCTTCTTGTCATTGCAGATGGAAAAATTTACCCTCAAAGATCTATAATGGAAAGGAACCCACTAAATAAGGTATAGGCTGTTTGTGTGTGTGTGTGTGTGTGTGTGTGTGTGTGTGTGTGTATATGTGCATGTGTGTGCATGTATGTACACATGTGTTATGATATGTATGGTATGTATGTGTGAACATTATTTAATGTCATGGTAATGGCATCCTTAAAGCCTTGCCTTCTACATCAGTGAAAAGCTCACCCTAACCTTCTAGCCCTCTCCTTACTATATGTCTAGGTGCCATGCCAGCCTTCCCCTTTAGGCCATGTTGAAAATCACCTCCCTTAAATAGATTATTAGATTCACAGGCTGGGGATATCCCAGGGGGGTCCCCACCCCATAAATGGGATATGAAGGACGAGGGGCGTGGCGAGAGAGGAGGGAGGGGTTTGAAATGATTAATTCACAATTATCAATGCGGATTGCATGATAGATCGGAAGTGCGATAAACGTCACGTCCGGAGTAAAACCTGCAGTGATATTGTGTCCCCTTCGCGAACGTTAGTATTCCTGGCCAGATTCTGTACGATGGGCGATAAATGCGTTGTATGTGGTAGCTACGGGTTTAAAAATAAGACTATTTCCTACTATCGCATGCCATGAAACTTTTCTCATAGAGCAGTGTGGCGAGAAACATTTGGGCTTGATGAAACCAAATTGAAGCCATTCTCAATAATCTGTTCGCGTCACTTTGTTAACGGAGACAGTCGGTGTGGACCGTTATTAGTAAAGAATCTATGCTAGTCCTGTACTTCTAACATCTGTAGCAAAGATGCATGATGTCTTGGCTGCAGTACTACCAACGTTGGCGCCAATCGTGGGGCCTTCGACAATAGCAATGGCGATCGATGGAGGTCCTGATTTGACTACGGTCGATGGTAGGTCAACTGTCGGGGTAGATTCGGCACCAATGATGGGTTCGCTTTGCTACCAGGGTCAGATGCTATGTGTTCGATGATGATCGAAGGGTTAGCTGAAGCATCTCCAATATATATGCCTGGAAGAGATCACTAGCTCGTCCGAGCGGGATGGAATCGTGGCCGTTAAATTTCCTGACATGCATGTTCGCGAATATCACTAGTCAACGGCTGTCGGTTTTACTCTGGACGTGACGTTTATCGCATATCATCAAAGCCTATGAATTATATTAACCCCCCAACCCCCTTTTGTACATCGCTGTTGGGCGCAAATTGTGAATTTGCGCAATTTATAAATTGCGCTGCGCAATTTATGAATTCATAATCTGCGCAACAATTTATAAATTGTTGCGCAAATTATGAATTCATACTACTCACAGTCCATTTATAACGGTAGTTAGTTACGTTGCACAATTTGTGAATTGTATAGCTACCTTGTACCAAACATCTCATTTCAGTCTTAATAAATGGCATGACAGCGTACATTATTATATACAACGGGGCAAAATTAACTTCATCGTGAAAAACACTGACTTGTATGACTCATACTGTACATTTATCAGTTCATCCTTGGACACACATGCTACATTTCCAGTCACAATTTGAATCTCTAAATACTGCATCAGGAATATGTTCACAGGACTTGTGATACCACTCTTTGCATTTGGTACATTGGGCCATGTGTTTTTCTGTTTCAGCTGGCATGCGACATGTACAGAATACATATATGTACTCTGTTTTGGGCCTCCCTGGCTTTATTGACTTTGATGGGAATGGTACAATCTGTCTTGTAGACAAGCATTCAAGAAAATGTGACTTTAACTTTGTTTGTTCGTATTCACGACTAGCTGGGTTGTTGCCATATGCCAAATCTGTAGCAAATGCTATAGAGTACACACCACAGTCAGAAGCTTTGTCTTGAAATTGAACCTTGTGGATTTTCAATGTAATTCTTTGATTACCAGTGTGAAGCAAGGAAGCTATTTGTATTTTTGTGTCAGTAGATACAGAACTGTATACACTATCATAAATGTTGACACAATCAGATGATACATGTTCGACTCCAGTCCAGTGATTTCCATCAACATGAAGTATTTGAATGAATGCTTCATTAGTCACTGGATAGGACAGATTCTGGCCTAACAAACAGTTGTACAATCCTGCCAAAGATGGGAACTGGCTCTTAATCATTTTTAAAGCAGCTTTTATGTGGATATCTCCTAACCATTTACCTTCTTTAATAGCTTTATCCAGTTTTTCAGCAGATGTAGTTGTAGCTTTCTTTGTAAGAACCCTTCCACCTTTTGCTTCATTTTGGTTGGCCTTTATCTTAGTAGATTTTTCAAGTTTTACGACACCAGTTATATCACAGTCTGACTCCATTTGATTGGCACATGATTTGGATTTAGGGTGGCAATGACTGCTGCAATTAAATCCAGCGGCTCTACATGCACAATGCTTATCGTTGCATCCTTTCTTGCAGATACATTTCAATTTATCCCTTCCTGTCTGAGCAGTATCTCTAAGTGTTATTGTAGGCAATTTGGAATGGTCCTTTATATATGAAAATGGTACAGACCCCTTGAATGGCATTAACTCGCCACTTGGATACCAGTTAGATAGGATACCATGCATGTTCACTCCTGAAAATAAACATATCATAAATACTATGTGGCTAAGTAATAACATTTATAACACTGCACCTCATATACATCTAACCCAGGCCAAAGTAGTAAGTGCAGTCTACCCATGGCCAGAAAGTTACATAAACATGTATAACTTACTGTAGTTGATAAAGATCATGTCTAACTTCTGCAACATAGCACAGCAAATGTGGCATATCAGTTGATGACCGTTCATTTGTTGGTACCCGCACTGTAACACTATCTCCAGCGCAATAGGTATTGCACTGATGTCACTTACGCTTGGCATACTGGGTCTTCATCCTTCGACATTTTTGTGATACTCTTATCAGCTGCCTCTCGTACATTTACATGGCGATTGCTGGTAGTGAGAGCTGAATCAGTTGCCAGTGGAAGTTTACAACAAGCAGGAGACACTGATGAATGAGAATGAGTTGATGGCTTAACAGGAGAGGTGACTGAAAGAGTGTGAGATGGTGACTGAACAGGAGACACTGATGAACTGGTTTGGATTGTTGGTTTAACAGGAGAGGTGATTGAAGAACTGTGAGATGGTGACTGAACAGGAGACACTGATGAATGGGTAAACGTTGGTTTAACAGGAGAAGTGACTGAAGGAGTAACATGAGATGGTGACTGAACAGGAGACGCTGAAGTATGGGTTGGAGATTGAACTGTGAACACTGGCACAGAAGTATGACTGTTCACAGAATTGCTAGACCTGTTCAATGTTTTAGGGATCAATGATGTGTTTGGCAACAGGTGACTAGATGCATGATTCGGATTCTCTGAAGGAGATCCATTTTCACTGACATTGTCCACATCTAGAGAACATGATGAAAAAATATTCAGTATAACGCTGGTTATTCCAATATTTAACCCTACACCTGGGGAGGGGGGGGGGGAAGAGGGTTGTTTTGCATTTATCGTTATCCATAGGGGGTGTAAAATTTAATAATGGAATAGCCCATTGTACGTACCATTCATCAGATCAGCCACTTCTTCCTCCATAATACATGATCCCTTTCCTTTAGGAAGCTCTGCAAATGGTGTTGTTCGGGGAGGCTGACCAAAAACCACTTCATAATGACTTTTCTTCAGGGTGCGGCATAGTTGTGTGTTTAGGTTATCTAAATGAAGGAAATGGTTAATATTCCTACAACCATTACTAACATACATTGAATTCGTGGCAACCAATCAGTCCATGGAACATTTCCTGTGCCTCTCCATTCCTTTTTCATAGATTGCATCTCCACACAGTGGTTACCCTTTTCCACCAATCCTTGCGATTGAGAATGGCGAGGACGTCCATTTATGATGACAACTTGACCTGGCCATAATGTCAATGTTTCTTTGACAATTTCATTGACAAATTCCCTGCCATTATCTGACTGCAGTATCTTGGGAAGCCCCAAATATGGGAACACTTTTGTTGCAAGCCCAACAGCAACCTCCACTGCAGATTTCCTCATCAAAGGCCACATGACATGAAACTTGGACCAGTGATCCATGTAGTGTGCGATGTTGTTGTATGAGTCATCTGGCATATGCCTCATATCAGTGAGGTCAATCTGCATGAAGTATTCACATTAAATCAAACAACCTTTATATATAACTATGTCTTACTTGACAACGAGTCAGAAATCCAGATGCAAGTATTGGCTTTAGCGGAGCAGTGCTGTTTTGAGGCTGCTTTAGCTGACAGATGGCACACGTGTTGCAAAAATATTGGACAGCCTCCCTAGGTAGACATTCGTAGGATCTCTGAACCTGCAATTGAGATATACCAATTTAACATGTTCAGGGATGCTTTACTTCAACAAGTGTTTTCTTATAGCTGACATGTCCGTTCTCCAATGAGTGTATACGCTCCAAGATATCATAAAATTTCTCAACTGTGGCAACGACACGGTAGTGGCCAAACATGGTTGTGTCGTTTTCATTCTGCATTTAGTGGAAACAAAAACCCAAATGAACCAACCATCACATCTCACATCTACGTACATGTAGAATACAAATGAATGAACTGAAGTGTATCTCTTAACATCACTGACATAACGCGTTTGCATAGTATTCACCTGCTGGTAGGCAGAGAACATCAGCCAATTCTAACTCCGGATAGCTAAGTAGCTTGAATTGTTTAGTTCTGTTGACCCAGTGCTTAAATGATGCCGTGACGCTACCATCTTGTTCTCCTTTGATTGTTTGTCGTATCCTTTTCACTTTCTCGTCGGTGACCGTTTTGCTAGTTCCTTTATCATAGTACCTCTCTTTACAAAACGTTTCAAACAACCTTTTGTGCTCTTCTTTTGACATCTGACAACTTTCACACTTCGCCACGTGGAACTATGCATACAGGATCAGGATGCGCAATTTATAAATTGTTGCGCAGATTATGAATTCGCAGCGCAATTTATAAATTGTGCAAATTCACAATTTGCGCCCAACACATCGCTATAAAGCGGTAATTATCACGTTCGCTCCAGCGGAAAGATAATTATTTCACCTGGTACAGAAGAAACTGTTGGTGTACTTTGCAAACCCCCCTGTAGTTAACTATGCTCCTCTCTAAATGGAATTCACTGTTTATACGCGGCTTTGCCGTGTACATAGCGCTTCGTAATCCGCCCCTTCTCTAATACAACAGGAGCATAGTCAACTACAGGCGGGTTTGCAAAGTACGCCAACAGTTTCTTCTGTACCAGGTGAATATAATTATCTTTCCGCTGGAGCGAATGTGATAATTACCGCTGGAGCAAGCCGCTACTGTAACAAGCATGAAGTTATTGTAACCATAGCCATAGATTATGGATTACTGGATTGGAACGCTACGCGTACACAACCAAAAAAATTTGCCCTTTACGGGTACCGTAATTTTCCTGTTACGGTATGTTATCGTGGTTGTTATAGATACATACTGTAATGATGGCCTATACGGTTGCGTCGGGTGCCAGGATTGTAAGTGCATCGTAACTATCGGGTTTTCTCCGTGCCGTATACAGATTGTACCGAGGGCGTATAAAGGCTGATATTGGGTTGTACAGGACTGTAGCATCGAAAAACAAACCGGTCCAGCCACTGTGAAAATAGGAAATGTAGAGGAAGCCCCGGGGAGGGTGCGGGAGGGGGGCACCCCTCCCGCCCAGCAAGGGGGTATGGGGGAGCGCTGGAAGCTCTCCCATCAGGGTCTGGGAGCCAACACTTTTTGACACAAAAAACTACGCGTGCATCACATGTAAACACTATTGCCGTTAGTTTACTAATATCTCATCACAAGTGATCATTCATTAATATACTATGGGACATAGTACGTCATTCATGCATGCACATCATCAAAACTTTCCAAAAACTTCAAATCTACGTTCTCGCGAGCTGACGAAGTCATTCAAGCAAGAGACGATGGATAAACCATCTGTCCTATCCTTGTGGGCATGAAGAACACACAAGTTGTTTACACGCATTTGTGACATGCTTGTACGAAGGTAAGTTTTCACCCTGCGTAACACTGACGCACTGCGCTCACTTATCGCATTGGTCGCTGGTATCACTAGGATAAGCTTGAGCAAGATGCAGACTTCAGAGATGCCTATGTGTGTGGCTGGTGAAAGGCCAGTGATATAAGCTCTGATTGTGCTAAGAGTTGGTTTTTCAGGCAAGGAGGAGAACATCCCTGGCAGCAATTCAAGCTGTGTTTCAAGACTTGATGCTACAAAGTCATTATGGTAGTGCTTCAAAACAAAATACGTAGCCCTGGACTCCACTGATAATATCTGTGCTGCCACTCCACTTCTGTGTCCAGCCATATTAGCAGCCCCATCGTAGCATTGACCTCTACAATTTGCAATAGACAAATTCATTCGTATCATCGTGTTTTGAGGATGTGAACAATTCGATCACTCTCAATAGACTCTACCACATAAAGTCCAATGAACTCTTCATTGCAATTGAAATTATCATCTACGCTTCGGAAACAAATGGCAACTTGCGTTTGATTGGCAGCGTCTGTCACTTCGTCTGCCATTAAGGTAAAGAACCTGGCATTTTGGATTGAAGAAGCAATATCCCTTACCACATTTAACGCCATGATAGTAATGATTTCGTTCTGGATTTCAGGACTGGTGTACTTGTACGTTTTTCGCTCCAACCACTTAAGCAATTCAGGTTGCTTGGCCAAAAATCGTAAATTTTCGGCTATAGTTACAAGACACTGCCGATTTGCTGCTTTCTCATCTGCATGAGCCAATGACAGTAGCTCTCCTACATCCCGTGTTGTTTCAGGTAGAGTAACTACCATCTCAACAGCTTTCTTATGGGTGTCCGATTTCTCATGGCTCGGGAAAGCTACTGTTGCATCCTTCCAATTACTAAATCTAGCATATAAATGAAAGCTGAATCCTTGATGTTACCCGAGGTTGTGCTTAACTTTCCTGTGGTCACAGCTTTAACACAAATAAAACAAAACGCTCGATCGTGGCAGCTGTCATAGTGCAACCAGCCCCACTGTGAAAACCATTTTGGTTTGAAAGCCCGTTTTACTATGGTCTTTTTTCCAAACTCATGCATCGGAAATGGAAACCGCAGTGGTTGATTAGCCGTTTCTTCGATTGCAGGTGGCTGCACATTCATCGTCCCTCGAGTTACAAATTAAACCGGGTGAATAACCACTTTATAAATTACAATAATCGTTAATGTTCTGGCTAAAACCGGTCCGGCCAAGGCCGGACTGGATGCTACGGCCCTGTTGTATTATATTGCTGCGTGGGCTGCGCTGGTTCTTAATCGCTTAATATTTATATTTCTTTAACTTGACTTGTCGGATTTTGTTGTGCACAAAAAAGGTTGTTACAGAAAAGCATACTACCTATAGTTATGTTCGAAAACAAGCTTGCACATGTTTCTTCTTTCTTGTTGTGAGCTGTACATTTCTTTCCACAATGGTTCTTCATGGACGAAGAGACTGCTGCAAGTTAGTTTGTTGGTGCTATTCATAGAGAGAATGGTTCGTAGCAATGAGAATAAAGGACAGTCAAACCTGTTCAAAAGTGGTGTTCCCATCAGCCGGAGCCATTGCTTTGAACCCTCGCACTATAAGCACAAAGTTGCACCACTAGATATGTTATCAGGAGTGTAGTGTGGAGTTGACCCTAGTGGTAGATAAAATACATGGAGTAATCTTCATGAACATGATTGTTGTACAGTTGTACCTTGTTCACAGGATGTAGCTATAATCTCCTGAGTGGGCGACGCATTGTTGTTAAGAAACCACTGCTCTGTAAGAACTGCACAACTGTCTGATAATGTATACACAGGCCGAGTTTTTGATTCATTATGAGGAGCTGGCTGGGGGTCATTTATGGATGACAAGAGTCAAAGAAACATGTACCTTTTTGGAAACCTGTGAAGGGATATGTGTGACTTCAAGTTCAACAAACCTTTTTTCCACAGCCCGAGTATTAAAAACCATGGGACAGTGTTGAAGAATTGTTCAACTGTGCTCACTTAGCCTGCTGCCACATCTACCAAAAATAAAAAAAATTCAACACAAGCAAAGGGCATACTACTAGGTAAACTTACACATATATATATATAGTACTGCATAACAGATAAGATGAGATAACTTGCTGCTTCTAAGGCAGTGAGAAGCTGTGAGGAAATTCACAAGGTGCAGAAGACAGAACCTCTGCAATATAGCTTTTTAAAAACCATACTCTTAACTATACTCTTTTTGGGCGAAAAAAATCTGGGCTTGAAATTGATTGAACCTAATGGAGGCTTGGTACTTCAACCCTTGCACTACGAAATATTTACACATACATATAGCACTGAACAAGGACTGAAGAAAAAGAAGAGCGAACATTACTTGGAAATGGGATATAGCAGTGTGCTGAATGACAGCAAGCCTCCAACCATACTTCATTGTCTATAACCACACACCATTATGATAGTATCATAATGATATGCTGTCAATTAGCTCACCTGTTTCAAGTTCCAACAGGGCCTCACATTGCAGGGCCTCACTCCGCTTTTTTGGAACGCATCAGTTTCGTATACAATACATCATCCTATGCAACAAGGAAACAGCATTCACCAACGTTCTAATAACTAACTGATAATGTAAACTTATACTTCTCGCTGCGAATCAGTATTAGTGTTGGATGGATCATCAGTCGCAAACGTCTCAACGTTAGAATATGTCTTACATGCCTCCAACTTTGCGTTTTCAGACCGCACGGTGAACGTGGTTCATGCGACACAGTCACAAAGCACCCTTCCAGCCAATTCTGAAGCTATTGGGGAAATTTCCATTCTTTAAATGTGTTCCTATCCTGAGTTATGCATGGTCAAGAAGGAGAAGGAGGAGGATAATTCATAAACATTCAATCTCACTCGTAAACGCTACGTAAATAATTAATATGTACGTTCAAACGTAGATACCTTGTGATCGCCATAACTATAATAAAAACCTGCACGTGACGTGGCTTTGTTTGCACCCGTAAAATGGCGCCGATATTTGGCTTTGTTTTACGTACCGCTCCGGCCTGTCCACTGCGCTAGTCTACGGGACGTACGATGTACCACCCTTTTTTTGGTCTATGATATGACTTAAAGAAAAAGAGCACAATATTGTTGTATTAGGCATTTAAAACTAGATTTGGGCTTCCATACTGAATACTAGTACGAAATAGTAGCAAGATCTCAAAATAAGCATGCAATTCCAATCATAAATAACCTATCAACGTGTTAGTATTTATCTACTACATGTCGTTACGGTAAGGGTATCAGCCTACTTCGGGCATGTCAAACACACCGCCCCAACAAGTTAGGGCGACCATACACTAGGCAACATGTTGCGCGCAACACTATAAATTCTAGTAAAATATCAGTAAACTAATGTTTTACTGAAAATATAATTGGATTCATTGAGTTGCATGCAACATTGTTGCCTAGTGTATGGTTGCCTTAAGTTACACCCGGCACTAACCATGTTATACCATACCGGGTTTCATATGTAACCATTTATCGGTACTCGTACGGGTTATAAAATTGACCCGTTACGACATGTTTCGTAGTTACATACACCGATGGTTGTGGTATTGCGTAGTGACGTCACGCTATATGCTTGACACGGTTACGCCATTTTCTTGAACTCGGGTTTCTCGTCTTTCTGGAGGTTTCTATTGGTGTCTGTTAGTTTTGATCGTCGAAAGACCTATTCAGCTTACTGGCTTGACTTGTTATGTAGTTTTTGTGTCCAATTCTTAACCTTTTCGTTACTACATGTAAGTTATGGCGTGTAAGAGTGGTTTGGGGTTTTTAGTAGCAATACGCTGTTAGAAAGAAGTAAAACAAGAGTTGATTGTGGTGCTGTCTCATGTTACGTGTGTCGTATGCCTGTTTTGAAGCTTAAAATAAAAACCCTTGGCCCGTAGGTTGCGGTTTTAGCATAATTATGAGGTGTTTTAGCTTATAACAGGAACGATGTGTAGCATTAGCACTCCTATTTTCATGTTTGGCTATAAGTGTTGTATATCGTGAAGTGGTTGGATGGCTGGAAAGATGTTCCGTCTTGGCAACGTGCCAAGAAAAACGAAAGTCTCTCAACAGTTTTGTTCATCAAGCAACAGTGAGTAGGGTGGCCTAAAAAAACGTCTAAAGAATGCTTTGTAAGCAGCGAGTTTTATTCACCTCCCTCAAAGCTTTCTTAGATCATTTCGAAGTTCCCTGGAGCAAGCGATCTTTAGCTTCAGTCATAATTTTATTACGTGACCGTGTCGAGCATCGAACCGCGAGTGTTGCCAATCCAGTAATTCCATAATCCATGTTGTAACAACCTCTCAGCAGGGCCCGTTATCTTAAACCCACTCCATATTATATATGTGAACATAACATAAAGGTAGGATTAACCAAAAGGTAGTGTTTGGTGGGCATGGGTTCACCATGCATATATTAACATATGGGTGGTGCCAGAGCTGAAACACAAATGGTACGTTCTGATCACTAGTCTGCTGAATTTACTCAATACAGCAGGGATCCATTGGAAGTGCCTTTCCTCATGCCTCTGGAACAGATGAACATGGCAGCACTTCCATTGATGTGGCCACATTTTCAAGTAGATCCCATTATGAATGTCCAAATCTAGCCATGGTGAAGTACCTGGTGGAGAAGCATAGATGTGATCCAAAATCAAAAGACACAGGTGGAGACACTCCCCTCAATGTGGCAGCATTCTCAGGTAGCCTAGACACCCTGATATACCTCATAGAAGAAAGGAAGTGCAGTCCACAATGTCCAGGGAAATGGGGTAGATCACCATTACATAATGCATGTGAAAAGAATTGGAATCTAGCCATGGTGAAGTACCTGGTGGAGAAGCATGGATGTGATCCAAAATCAAAAGACACAGATGGAGACACTCCACTCAATGTGGCAGCGTTCTCAGGTAGCCTAGAAATTCTGATATACCTCATAGAAGAAAGGAAGTGCAGTCCACAATGTCCAGGGAAATGGGGTAGATCACCATTACATAATGCATGTGAAAAGAATTGGAATCTAGCCATGGTGAAGTACCTGGTGGAGAAGCATGGATGTGACCCTGCTGGGAAGGATTTACAAGGAAACACTCCCCTCAATGTGGCTGCATTCTCAGGTAGCCTAGACATTCTGATGTACCTGATAGAAGAAAGAAAGTGTAGTCCACGATGTCCTGGTCAATGGGGTAGATCGCCATTACATGATGCATGTGGAAAGAATTGGAATCTAGCCATGGTGAAGTACCTGGTGGAGAAACATGGATGTGACCCTACTTGGAAGGATGATGATGGAGACACATCATTCAATGTGGCAGCATTGTCTGGTAGCCTAGACATCCTGATATACCTCATAGAAGAAAGGAAATATAGTCCACGATGTCCAGGTAAATGGGGTAGATTACCATTACATGATGCATGTGAAAAGAATGGAAATCTAGCCATGGTGAAGTACCTGGTGGAGAAGCATGGATGTGACCCTACTTGGAAGGATGATGATGGAGACACATCACTCAATGTGGCAGCATTATCAGGTAGCCTAGACATACTGATATACCTCATAGAAGAAAGGAAATATAGTCCACGATGTCCAGGTCAATGGGGTAGATCACCATTACATAATGCATGTGACAAGAACGTGAATCTAGCCATGGTGAAGTACCTGGTGGAGAAGCATGGATGTGACCCTGCTGTGAAGGATGAACAAGGAAACACTCCCCTCAATGTGGCCGCATGGTCGGGTAGCCTAAACATTCTGATGTACCTCAAAGAAAGAAAGTGCAGTCTACAATGTCCAGGTAAATGGGGTAGATCACCATTAAATAATGCTTATGGACAGAATGGGAATCTAGCCAAGTATGGATGTGACCCTGCTGGGAAGGATTTACAAAGAAACAGCACTCATCAATTGTACCTAAAGGATGGTTTTGTTTCAGCTCATTTTATGAGGTTTTTGATCATTGGATCCTCTGATGTTAGGCAGAGCACACCAGTGATGAAGAGGCCAGTACAGGTCATTTACACAACACTCAATAGTAGTTCTTCTCTAAAAAGTGTAACTGATCAGGAGCTGTATGAGCTGCTGGCAAGTACAGTGAAAAAAGCAGCAGGACAGTGTGGAGTAGTTGGTTCTCCCACACCTCTTCATGTCAGTGTTACTACCCCAGACCCTTTGTCACTTAGGGCCTTATACAGTCAGCGTGATGTACAACAGCCATCTTCACAAGGAAGTAAATACTCATATAGCAAAGATCCTTCTTCAGTCCCTGGAGTGGATGCACAAATGAAACCATTACAAAATTCATGCAGTGATGACCCTTACATGTTATCAAACATCATGAAAAGAAAACAGCATTCACATGATAATGGTGGTATTTCCTCTCTTTCTGAAGTGGAGGAACAACTGATGCCCTATATAGCCAAGACCGAGGATAATGCACCACTTGGTGATATTGATTGGGTTTACTTCATTGACTCAGGAGGACAGCCACAGTTCCATCAACTCCTGCCTGCATTTATGCACCACACCAACCTCAACATCTTTGTTCTCAGGTTATGTGACAAGCTCAGTGACCATCCCACAGTTGAGTACTATGATGAGAGGGGTACTTGTACCTCCTCCACTGCCTCTTTGATGACCAACAAGGAGATCCTCCAATGTTGTACAGCAGACCAAGATGGAGACTCCAGACTCCTAATTGTTGGCACACATCGAGACCAAGAGGAAAAGTGTAAGGAGACCAGGGAAGAGAAAAATGAACAATTACTAGAACTCCTCACCCCAACAATGAAGGATCACATGATGCCATTCTCAGCAGACGAGTTAATCTTTCCAGTAAACACAGAGGACCCAAGTAAGGTTGACAGAGAAGTTACTAGTGGTTTTTTACAAGCCATCTCTTCGATGAAAGGGTCAATGATTTCAATGGATATCTCCTTACAATGGCAAGCACTTCTCAACATTCATGTTATCATAAAAAAATGCATTGTGTATGCTGTACAAGCCAATAATTCTCTAATTATAAGATCTCATGAGAAAGGAATAATTTCAGTCAAGCTCCTTGATTTGCTGAAGCAGGACTTTCCACATGTGTACAAACCATCAATGTTTGAGGCACATGATCTGATTGCTCTTCTCCTCCATCTTGGAATTGTCAGTAAATGCAATAAAGATTACTTCATGCCATCACTCCTCAAAGGTCTGGACACCAGAGGTATTGAAGCTTCACTGTCCCAACATCCCGACTCTGTTGAGCCATGTGCTATGTATTATGAAAACAGATGGCTTGAGTGTGGAGCATTTGGATTAATTACATCATTACTAGGAGTGACATCCAAAGAAATTCAAACCATGTGTGTTCATATGTGGATGCTTGTATCAGCTGGAATCAACCTATTGTGTCTGTATTATAATTACATCAACTTGTTACTTTGTTATATGAAAACTCACTATCAGTTTCCCACCTCAGTGGCAGCCAAAGACGCCCAGCCATCATGTCCTGTACCTGTTAAATCCTGGAGTGTAGTACCCTTACTGTGCACTGTTGCCCATACTGCAGGCTCAGTGTTACTGAATGGCCTTCACCCAGCTACATACATCACTCTAAATATAGCAGCTGGGGAATCTCTTACTCGTGGGCTTAAGAAGTTATCCAAAAAACAAAGTTCTGAAAAGATGGAGGATTCATGTGAGGAGGCCAGTCCCCTTGTGCACAGTGGTGAGATGGTGTGCATTGCTACAAACTGTGCTGTTAAGGAGTTCAGAGGTGTGCATGCGTGTGTTGTAACAGGCAGACAGGCAAAATCAGGTCCACCTGTTCAGGATTCACAGCTCAGGAGAATGCCTGCTATTATCCCATCTAATCAGTTTGCTCCTCAGGTCTGTAAAAATACAGTTGTTTCCAAAACTCCCTCTACTAGTGTGACTGCAGACATCAATCTCTGTGATGGTAGTAAAGCAGTATATAGTTCAGTAGTGGAGTTTTTAGGTTCAGAGCAGCACAGTCAGATAATTCAATTATTAGAGCCGTCCAGCCACCATCACTCATGCACCACTAAGCATTGCCAAGCTGTACTGTTCAATTACTTTGGCTTGGGACTGGCCAATTACAAGCTGGTCCGGTACACACCAGCCATGGAATACTTCACAGAGTACAAGAGGCTTGCCCAAGTTTCCTCAAGGCCTGCAGATGTGTGCCTGGCTCATGTCTACATTGGAGACATCTCTGCGGCTAAATCAGACTACTCCAGTGCAGCCCATCACTACTATGAGGCCATCATGGCCTATGGAGAGAATGGAGCCAATAATGCCTGCAGCATATTCAAACTGGTGATGCCCTCTAAGTCCTCCCTCTATGTCAAGCAGGGCACAGCTCTGAGGCAAGTCTCCCAGATGGTCAGGGCAGTTGAGGCATTAAGGAACGCCATCACCTCGGCTCTAGACGGCAAAAGTGAGCTCTCAGCCCACAACAGTCTTGGCAACACCCTCCAGTCCATGGGTGACTACTCTGGTGCCCTTGAAGAATACACCCAGTCCATCAAGCTTGGGGAGGAGCTGAAGGACCTTGTCTCCCTCGGGTGGTCCCATGGGAACATGGGGAACGCGTACCTGGGTCTCCAGCAGAAGGACAAAGCACTCTACCACCTTAAGAAGTCCCTGGAGCTCACAGTTACCCACGAATGCACTCCCCAGGCCATCAGTAGGGCATACAACAACCTTGGCACAGCCTACCAGAACTTGGACAACCTGCAGCTGGCTAAGGAGAACTTCCAATTGGCACTTAACCAAGCCATATATGGTAATGATACTGCTGGCCAAGCAAGGGCACGGGGTAACCTAGGCAACCTATTGATGCTGGAAAAGCAATACAAGGAAGCAATTGAGCATTATTCAGGGGTCTTAAACCTGTCCAAAGAGAGGCAAGTCTTGTCTACAGTGTACCATAATAGGGGGTGTGCCTACTATGAATGGGCAGAGCAGCTGAAGTCAAAGCCAGATGGAGAGTCCACAGTGAGCCAACCTGACGTTGGTACAAGCTGCACTGATGCAATGGAACAGCCTGCAGATGGAAAAATCAACTCACAACACAGGTCTGAAGTTACCAGTTATATTAACAGTGCAAACGGTAATGACAGACAAAAAAAACCGCAGAGCAGGGAATTAAAGTCTGAGGTCACAACACATTCTAAAGTTACTGAGCTGTACAGATCGGGCGTAGGTGATTTGACAGAGGTTGTCAAGTATTGCAATGAGGTATTTGAGAGCACCAAAGGCTCCAAACAAGGACTTACACTGTCTGTGTCACTGATAGAGAGCAATTCTCGCACATTCCACAAGATGCAGGACTGTCTGGTTGGCTTGCTGCAGACTGATGAAGCACTAGTTATTGCAGAGCAGTGCAGGGCCAGAACCCTGGGAGAGATATTGCTGGAGAAGGTGGGAGGAGGTGTGGCTGGAATTCGCATGGCCCCTCCCCTAACTCTCTATCAGATCAAGCACATAGTTGAGCTCCAAGCATGCCCAGTTGTGTATTTCTCCTACACTGGATCAAGGCTAATAATATGGCTGATGGTTACCTTATATGGTAATGTGTCTATCCATCATAAAGTGGTCGAAGTAGAAAAATTTGAGAAAGTCAAATTTGATGGGAAAACATTTGACCAGTATGTCCGCCAAAGTCTGCAGGAAGCCATAGTAGGCAGTGACCTGGAGTTGTTCCATGACGTGTCCAGTGCCCAGACCTCTCCCATAACGGTACTCTATGAAGTTGTTGTCCCACCAATCCTCGACATGCTCAGTAATTGTGGAATGAAGAATGTTAAAAGCATGGTTTTGATTCCAGACAGTTACACCAGCCTAATTCCATTTATTGCCCTGCACCCTGAGGGAGATTACGACAATACATTTGGTAGTACCTTCAGCATACAAATCATGCCTTCCCTCCTGGTGATGGGCATTCTAAATGGAGCTCACCACACCACCCCAGTAACATACGACGATGAGACAACGTGTGTGGTTGGTAACCCCCACATCCCCACCTTTAAGCACAATGAGGAGGAATGGAACCTGGGCAGGCTGCCGCATGCAACTGAAGAGGCAAAGTGGATCTCCCAGCTCCTCGGAGCGTCCCCACTACTGCACGAACAGGCCACAAAAGATGCTGTGTTGAACAAGGTCACTTCAGCTCAGGTGATTCACATAGCCACACACGGTAGTGCAGTGTCAAGTTTCTTGGCCTTCGCAGGTCCAGATGCTTTTAACGGAGAGCCGTCCAAATCAGATGATGTCCTTCTCTTGCCCAGTGAGGTGGAGAAGCTGACCATCAGAGCTGCCATGGTTGTCCTCAGTAGCTGTGACAGTGGGCGTGGTATGGTGCGTGCTGATGGCATCATCGGGATGGGAAGGGCCTTCCTACTTGCGGGTGCCCAGTCCGTCCTCACCACTCTGTGGAGGATCCCCGATGAGAGTGCTGGTATGTTCATGCAGTTCTTCTACCAGTACCTGGTGGATGGTCTGGGCACCACACATGCCCTCCAAAAGGCCACTCTCAGTGTGAGGTGTTTCAAGAAGTATTCCTCGTATTCACACTGGGGTGGGTTCCAACTGATCGGAAGGGAGATGTTCCTTAGCAGAAAGATGACAGCTGAGGATACCTTGCTTACAGCATCTCTTGGTCCAGCAAACGTCTTTCCACAAGTATCTATTGTTGAAAAATTGGAGCAGGCCCTAATACAGAATGCAACTTTTCCCAGTAACGTTCAGGTAATGTTGGATGTAATGTGAGAGTGATGTAATGTGATGGGCATGTGTTGTTGTTGTTATGGCAACAGGTCCTGAAGGGAAGTGATGTCACTGAGCTGTGGGGCCTTTTGCGCTCCTTCATCTACACCTTCCATCACCACTTCAGAGGTGGTGTCTTCTGGGTCAGCTGCAGGTGGAAGGAAATGGCAGATGCTTGCATCAGTGAATTTTATGACAAAGTAAGTTTTAGTGTGTTAAAGAGGCCTGGAATAATTGGAAGGTGGTGGTATGTTGAAAACTTACATAGAAGATTCAAGACATAGTCTTTATATACATGTACCATACAGTATTGCTCATAAGCCCCCGCACCCCTTCACCCCCCAGCAAAAAATGGCTCGTGTTTAAACACCCGTATCTTCGTAATCGCAAACACTTCACGTGTTTTTCATAATCATGTACGGGTGCCATTTTATTTAACACATTTGCGGTTACGGAGTTGTGCAAATTTGAGAGGCCCCTCCCATCTCCACTCTCCCCTCCCCGTCCCACTTGTAACCTCTATGAACATTCCACAGATTCTTGAATCCATCCATGATGACCCTGTGTTAATTGTCCTGGATAATATACATCCTACTACCATACCCTACTTTATGAATGAAAAAAAGATTGGAAAGTTTTACGACCTCTTGAACAGAAAGCACACACACATTGTGGCTACGTTGTTTACTGATGACTCCACTACTGGCCTCAACAGTATCATCAAACAGACAGACACTCTTCTAACTAGGGGATCAAACATCACGGAGGTGGGGTCACTCTCTCCCATCCATGCAACACAGAGAATAGTTTATGGTCACCTGCAGAGGGCTGGGGGCCACCCACCATCCACATCGGTTGGGGATAGAGCTGCATTGGAATCTCTTGCTCACTTCACCAAAGGGTCACCGTGTGTCATTGGTGTCATAACCTCCAAGGGAATGTCTACAAAGTACCCTGAACCCTTAAGTGCCTTTGCACAAAGGGTAACAGAAGACGAAAATAATGCATTACAAAATGAAATGTTTTTACAAAGTAAATATCTTGCAGATTGTGATGCTATTGCAAAACTAATAGACCTCTGTGGGTTAAACTCGTGTGAAGAATTGTTTCTCTACTGCCTCTGCGTATTTCACAGTGCACCAATCCAGGAACGTGTGCTTGAAGGATTGGCCTGCGTGATACTCCAATCCAGGGACTCAACCACCTCTCAACATAAAGAGGTCTCCCATACCACCATCTGCCAGAAGCTTGCTGACTTCAATCTTTTGCAGTGGTACCCACACCCTGTGGTTCTTCGACCTGCTACACATGTTAGCTACAAGGTGAAGGAAACACCTATGTGCTATTGTGTATCACCTGCGGTTGCCACGGCGCTTTGGGCTCACAAGATGGATGACACTGACAAAGTTATAGCTCTGGGCATTGTGTACAGAGTGCTTGAAGCTGTCTACTCAAAAAGGCGGGCTCTGAGTCCATCTGACCTTCAACATTTACTGGGCTTAGTGTGTGTGGCACTGGAAACTTATGACTGTAACTGCTCCCTGATAGGTGCTGAGTGTTATGAGCTATTTTATGGACTGCTGTTTAGATTTGAAGCTGCTTGTAGTTTGAATGTCTCTATAGGTCAGTGGTTACCCCGCTAAGGCCCTAGTGTGTAGATTGTTAGCAATATATGCTTGTAAATGTACTTTTTTTTTTTGGACATGTACTTGTGTAGGTTTGAAACTGCTTTTAGTAGTGATTACATTGGTTAGTAATGTATGCTTTGTAAATGTACTTTTTTCTTAAAATTAAAGATGTGTTTAGCTTTCACTGGCTTCATCTAGTCTGGTAGAGGTTCCTGACCAGCCCCACCCCCAGTGTTGGATGTTTATGACCAGCCCCACCCCCAGTGTTGGGTGTTTGTGACAAGCCCCACCCCCAGTGTTGGGGGATATATGACACACTTAGGTGTAATTGTCATCTCTTTGAAAGTGATCGTATCCATCCCTCCATGAGATGGGATCGTGGCAGTGAAAAGGGACCTAGCGCATAGTATAAACATTTTCCAGGAAGGAGCATCAAATTTTTGATGCATGCTTGGAATTAAAATGTACGCATAATTAAAAACTCCATGATGGAAAGACTAATTTCCAGTGTGTACGGTAGGGGACATATGTGTCTTGAAAACATGCACTATGTCCTTTTTGGCTGCCTTGAATTATCAAAAGCTCTACATAGCTAGGTGCAGGTGGGTGTGGTTACATTATTTCCTGTGGGTTACTATGCCTTCGCTTGTACTACCCACCACCACCACCCCTCCCACACACACACACACACTTGAATAGTTTGCAGTAGATCCTACATTCATGCATCATTAAATATATTCCTATACCCCTACTACACCATCACCACTCTCCCTTAGGTGTGATGACAATTCTATAGCCTCCAAAACACTTTTGAATACCTCTGCTGCATTCTGCAATGTGTTGTATTCTCACGAAATACCTGTAATGTAGAAACGGTTCTATTTTTTTGTGCATAATGCCTCACACAACCACGACATCACACATCTACACACATGACTCACACATACGGTGTGGACATGTGTGGGGAATGTGTGATACATGTCTGAGGTGGAGGTGGTGAAAGGTTGCTGTCTCGTTCCTGTAGATCACCAGTTAGCTATTAACAACCCCCCCCCCCCCCCCCCCCCCCCCACAACACCATCTAACAGTACACATGTGTCAGCAATGGAAGTACAAAGGTCAAGTGGAGCAGGAGTGTTGCATGATTAATGATGTGGCATGATAAACGTGTGTGTGTGTTGTGACCTTATGCACCGTGCTTGAATGAAGGTGTACAGTTCAGCATCACACACTGTTACTATGGCTTGCCATGATGTAATGTAGTGCTATATTATTAGATGATAGCACACATGCATCATAATAGCTCGGCTATCAAAACTTGCAGGTGAGCTGGATCATGCAAGGATAGCCCGATTCCCTCATTGAAGTCGGGCTTAGTCTACCATACATCTCCTGCTTCACTCTGGCTTCTGAGCCCACTGCTAACACCCTGCTGGTGTGCTGGAATGTGACACAGGCCTTTTCTCCCCAACCACCATACGTCTCTACAACCGGGACCAGGAGAATGCAACGCTATGGCATTCAAGACTAGTGGTTACCATGGCATTGTTACTATGGCATGGTTTGCTATGGCGTGCCTTGCAGACATCACAGGAAGTGGACATGCATAACTTGTGCTTGAGATGGTGATGAATCCTTTAAAAATACAACCCTGTATTGGTTATTTTTGGAAACACGTATTAATAGATCATGCAACAGACACCTGCACAATATACGCACAGGTGTACATACCACACATGCATGGATGTCTGCTCATGAAAGAAAGTGAAAACAAAATTGCTACCTTGCAGGTGTTACTAAATAATGGTACACACGTAATTCTCTTTAGAGCTGTGAGAATATCAAAGCTACAACTCAGTGTGATCACATGATCTCCTTATGAAAGCATATGATCACCTTATGAAATCATGTGATTCCTTATGAAAGCATGCAAACTCTTTGCTTCATTAAAGCATGCCCTTAACAGGTATCTCCTTGAATAAAGCAGTGATACTATTATCATAAACCCACTGTAAGTCACACTGTACACATCAGCTCCATACATATCTCAGGGTAATCAATTAAAAATAGACCTTAAGGACGTCAGGTGCTTTCATTATGGCATGTGATCCCTTAATAATGGCATGTGATCTCTTTGATGAAGGCATGTGATCCCTTAATGATGGATTATCATTAAGGGGATCGCATGCCATCATTAAGGTGAAGGGGATCACATGCCATCATTAAGGGATCACATGCCATCATTAAGGGATCACATGCCATCATTAAGGGGATAATATGGCAGCATCAATACTAATCCAGACCAGTAGCAGGGGTTCTGTTGTACGTATAAATTGTATCCATGTCATACTATAATGTAATAATATAAAATACATATCGGTGTTAATCTCATTCACCCGAAACACATCATCAACAACACACGCAGTACGCACACTTCCAATCAGTACACTTAGGGAAACGAAAGTGATAAGGTTCCCGCGGTAAGTGACTCGAGAGAGACATTCAAAGAAATCCATTGGCTGTAGTTTGTTTATTCATGACATAAGCACATATAGAAAGACAAACATTCGCGTATGTTATTGAGCACCAATTGGGCGGAGCCTAGTCACGTGAGGCTTCGAAAACATGAGATAAAGAACTAAGGGTAAAAAAAAAAAAGCGCGCACTTTGATGACCAAGAAACCGCCAACCTCAAACGGCGAGGAGCCAAGCCCAAAGGAAGGCGCAGCTATGGACTATAGTAGGCTAAAGGAAATTCTAGAAGGTGAATTATTTTATTGCAATATGTTTTTTGTAACGTAGTTAGCCACTAGTCTTACGCCCAACTATTATCCATGTATACACCATCAGTGTGACTAGAAGTCTGTCGAGAACGTTTGGGGTGAACGGGTAAACAAACGCGTATACTTTAAATTAAAGCCCATGTGTGATTTACCTCACGTGATCTAGCTGTTTCATACTGTTTTTTTTAAACAGTGTTTATTAGTGAAGGCTGTCGGGAATATCCACCGAGCCTTGACGATGTTATTAGGGACACAGCAAGAACTAGTACAGTCAGGTGATCTAGTTCCACTCACAAGCTGTTTTTTACACTGCATTATTTGCTTGTAACTACAGGTTGCCGTGGGATTTACTCAAAACTCTCCTGTGCTATCGACTGGACAAGGTGCTGTACTTCATGCATGTGGGAAATGGGAAGAGATTTGAAGATGTTCTGTTTTACAGGTTATTAATGAAGCCTTTACTGGAGCTCGGGACAGTAAAGCTGACTCATCCAAGGAGCTTCTGGCTCATCTTGAAAGGTTTAACGGGTAAATGTGACAATATATGTCTCCTGGTCATTTCATATCACCAGCGTGTCTCTTGGATTGTACACATCTTTATGTCATCATCTATGTGTTACCACATACCAACCTTCTGTTACACTGCAGTACCTTTAGAGATACCCATTCCCCCCTCCCCCCGTGCAATGCAACAATCCCTGCTGGTGCAGCGCCCCCACATCATTGACACATGTCTCAGTAACTTTGATATGTTGCTTCAGTAAATCGTTTCCTTACAGATATGTGCATTCCAATATCTTAAGTTGCCTTTTCCAATGTAAATATGTATACTAACATGGAAAATACCTCTCAAATGTACGTATGTATATATTGCATTACATCCATTGGTACCTAAAAGAGGCTCTGAGGATCTCACAAAGGTGCAGATTTATATTTACCCACAGATGTAATTATTTCTATCGAACTATCAACTGTTCACCCCAATTTCTGGCCACTAACACATTAAGTATCCTGTCTGGTGGTTGTTGGTGGTGGTGTTGTTGATCTTTCAATCAAGCGTCTTAGCTCCTCCTCTTCACTCCGCCTTCACCAATCATCCTATACATCCATAACTTTGTACTTGTATAGGACCTACATATTGACTCCCTCTTTTACTGTTCTCACAAACCTTCACCTTGCACCCTTCACATTTACTTCCTGTTACCTGTTCCCTCCTGCACCCTCACCCTCCTCTCTTCTCTTCCTCCTCTCTCTTCCTCCTCCCTCCTCCTCCCTTCTCTTTCCCTCCTTTCTCCTCTTTGTTCTTCCCCTCCCTTCTCACCTCCTCCCTCCTTCCCTTCTCTCCTCCCCTACTCTTCTTACTCCACTTCCCCATCCTCTCCCTTATCCTCTTCCTCTCTCTCCACCCCTCTGCTGCTCCTCTTCCCCTCCCCTCTTCCCCTCCCTCTCCCTCCCCATCCCTCTTCCTCCCTTCCCTCTCCCTCCCTTCCTCCCCCTCCCTCTCCCTCCCCACTCTTCCTCCATCCCTCTCCCTCCCCACTCTTCCTCCCTCATCCTCTCCCTCCCCATCTCTCTCCCTCCCATCCCTCTCCCTCCCCACCTCCCCCACCCCTCTCTCCCTCTCATCCCTCTCCCATCCCTCTCCCTCCCCACCTCCCCCATCCCTCCCTCTCCCTCCTCTATCCCTCTCCCTCCCTCCTCTCCCTCCCTGCTCCTCTACTGGGCTTATATGGTTTCTGTTCACGTAGCTGAATATAAACAGAAAATAAATTGCGAGCTTTTTGGAATTGTTTACATGCCAACCAGCAATGCATGTATGCATAGCCACTCTGTATGGGATATGTGGAGTAGTCAGTAGCCACTCTGGATGGGATATGTGGAGTAGTCAGTAGGCACTCTGGATGGGATATGTGGAGTAGTCAGTAGCCACTCTGGATGGGATATGTGGAGTAGTCAGTAGTCACTCAGACTCACTCTGGATGGGATATGTGGAGTAGTCAGTAGGCACTCTGGATGGGATATGTGGAGTAGTCAGTAGCCACTCTGGATGGGATATGTGGAGTAGTCAGTAGTCACTCAGACTCACTCTGGATGGGATATGTGGAGTAGTCAGTAGCCACTCTGGATGGGATATGTGGAGTAGTCAGTAGCCACTCTGGATGGGATATGTGGAGTAGTCAGTAGTCACTCAGACTCACTCTGGATGGGATATGTGGAGTAGTCAGTAGCCACTCTGGATGGGATATGTGGAGTAGTCAGTAGCCACTCTGGATGGGATATGTGGAGTAGTCAATAGCCACTCTGGGTGGGATATTTGGAGTAGTCACTCTGGTTCTGTAGTTGGTTTGCTTAGCACCAATGTCTAGCGATCAGTATGCAGCAATACTTGGTGGTCCCCTCAAAGTTAACTGTAAATAGCATGGGTTTGGACACTTCAAATCGAATGGGCAGTTAGTTTGGTGGTGTGCTGGTACATTGGACATAAAGATGTCTTCGTTGCTTGGCTGGGCGATGGAGCCAACAGTGCGATGTTGAGTTGTGATCATGCATCATTTACTCTCAGACCACCCTTCACGATCCAGCGCCTCTGTGAGTTAATATTGGAACCAAACAAGTACTACAAGTCAAGGGGAGTTTTCTTGAGGGCTGTGGAAAAGGTTTGCACTTGCACACGTAACACACCATGCACATGCACACACACCTGCACACACATACCATGCACATGCATGACACCTGCACACACACATGCACACACACACGTATACACACATACCATGCACATACAGAGCAGACCCGTGCCATCTTCATACTACATGTCTACGCTTTTACCAACAGAACCTTCTGGTGGTAAGTACAGTAGAACCAGACCTCACATGGATGAAGAGTCCAAGGTAATGTCTATGCACATAATGTGCGTGTGTATGCCTTACGGCTTTCTTAACCATTAGATTAGCACAGCTCCTGGAGGACAGGCCCAGGCATACAGAGCACACTGGTACCATCTCTGAACCGCACCCAGAGGAAGACTACGCTGAAGTGGGCAAGCCCGATGACCTCGGAGACCCTGGCACAGTCTTTTGGACGAGGTCACTACCTCCGCCGGACAATAACTTTGCAGCAGATGAGGAGGAACTTGCCTCTGACGTGAGAGATAGCCCGGTGTTATCAGGCAGGAAGCGCACCAGCAGCCTCAGGGACAGTATGGAGAGAGAGGAGACAGTGGTCCAGGAGGCCGACTCCACTGTGAACATATCGGAGCACCTGGGGCAGGTGGGTCACTTGGAGGAGAGGGAGGAAGAGATGGAAGGAGAGCAAGGGGCTAAGCGGGCCAGGGACACTGCCATATTGCCAGAGATGGGTATGCTTAAGTCTCTCCTTGAACACACTGAGCCCAAGCCAGAGATGGAGAAGGTGCCTGAGCAAGTGGTGATGTCTCCAACGGTACAGGAACTGGTGAAGCTAGGTAATATGAGGAGTGGGTAGTGGGGAAGGAGGGTGGGGGAAGTCAGATGGATTGTGCGATTAAGTTTGTCCGTGTTGAATTTGAATGCATTGAATAGGGGGGAGCCAAAAGCCACCTGTATTGCCACTTGAGTGCACTTTGGCATTCAGTTGTTTGGTCTGAGCTGAGTGTTTTATTTAATTTTTCTCTTCTGTTGTTTGTGGTATTGACACGTGTCATTATCCTTAAGTAGTGTTTTTAACCTGGCTTATCTCTTATGTTTTTGGGTGTACACCCTATGTCTTGTCTTGGTTTGTGTTTCCCCACTGCTGTCCTTTGTCTTCATGTTATTAGTTGAGGTTTGTAGTGGCTAGACCTGTATTTAGTGGGAAATCTCCTGTGGCAGGAACAGGGATTGGAATGACTGGGTAGGAGAGGAATGTTTTTTTTTGTGTCTGCCTCTCAGGTCATATACAAACAATGGTAGTGCTACCATGATAGCTATTCCTCTGAACCCATTAGAATGTGTGACATGTCCAATTTGCAGCCCCTTGAGAACAAAGCCTGCTCTGCTCTAACAGTGCATTGAATTTTTCTGGGTTTCACACTAATTCTGTTCGGGTTGTTTTTTCTTTGTCTGCTAACGTGTGGATACCCAATATGCCTGCTTGTGCATGTGCTTAGTACCCAATATGCCTGCTTGTGCATGTGCTTAGTACCCAATATGTCTGCTTGTGCATGTGCTTAGTACCCAATATGTCTGCTTGTGCATGTGCTTAGTACCCAATATGTCTGCTTGTGCATGTGCTTAGTACCCAATATGCCTGCTTGTGCATGTGCTTAGTACCCAATATGTCTGCTTGTGTATGTGCTTAGTACCCAATATGCCTGCTTGTGCATATGCTTAGTACCCAATATGTCTGCTTGGGCATGTGCTTAGTACCCAATATGTCTGCTTGTGCATGTGCTTAGTACCCAATATGTCTGCTTGTGCATGTGCTTAGTACCCAATATGCCTGCTTGTGCATGTGCTTAGTACCCAATATGTCTGCTTGTGCATGTGCTTAGTACCCAATATGTCTGCTTGTGCATGTGCTTAGTACCCAATATGTCTGCTTGTGCATGTGCTTAGTACCCAATATGTCTGCTTGTGCATCATGTGTTAGTATCCAATATGTTGTTGTGGTGGTGGGCAGTATGACATTTATACGTATGCATATGGCCACACACATACAAACACACACACACACACACACACACACACACACACACACACACACACACACACACACACACACATATACACACACACACACACATATATACACACACACACACACACACACACACACACACACACACACACACACACCAGGTTTGATTAACCTGTAAGAACCAAGACGACAGCCAACATCATAGATTGCATTCCTGTCACATAACCCGGTCTATTTGCTGTAACCCAATTGTTATCTGACACCACATGTTACGCCACATTTGGCCAAAGTTACTGAACTGTATGACCCTCCCACTACTGATGTCCTGTTCCTCCCACCACCCTCCCATATCCTGTTCCTCCCACCACACCCCCATATCCTGCTCCTCCCACCACCAGTATGACCCTCCCATATCCTTGTTATCCCACCACCAGTGTACTCCCTTTGCTGGCATATCAGTGCTGAAATGTTTTATTTTCGTTTTCAGATAAGAAGCTTACCGATGTTTTTGATGGCAGCAGCATGGACACGAACTGATATAAACTTGTTAGCCCCTCCCCCTTCTCTTCCTTTGTACATTTGGCACCTTGCAGTGTTTATTCATCAAACAAAACTGTACTGCTGGACCCCAATGGAGGGAGGTAGGGCTGGACCAACGATTAAAAATTTTTAAAATTTTTATTTCAATGAAAGATAGTAAAAAGAAGCTTGTGAAGAGAATATGTTAGTAGTAATAGTTATCAAAACAGCCGAGTGAATTGTGACCAGCCAGGTCAAGCTTGCAAAAGCACTGGAACAACATCAAAATACACACACACACACACACACACACACCCACACATCAGACGAGGCTCTCAGTTCTCATGTACCCATAGTGTGGGGCCTCCAACTCTCCATATATGTGATTGTTAGGTGCAGCAGAGGGTGGGGCAGACAACTGCACTGACGTCTTGTGTTTCATAGGAGGCGTGGTTGTCATTGGGCGGAGTGGTTGCCTTGAAATAACGAGTGGGTGTTCAGTTCTTGGTCTGTGGTCATCCTGTATAGGTCTGAAGAAAGCGCTCGGATAAGGCTGAAGGCTCACAGGACCAACAGGCTCATCCAGTGCCCTCCTTGTGGGGGCGTGAGGGTCCCACCGTGTAGGGGGTAGGGGGTCGTCAAAGTTCCTCCTTTTTGCGGGGAGGGGGTTGTCCAGCGGCCTTTTTGGAAGGACGTGGATTGTCTGCAGAGCAGCAGGCAAGTCTTCCCTGACGTTCATGTGGACATAGCCATCTTCACTGTTGTTGCTGGGTTTTCTTGATGCTTGAGGCTTCGAGTCACTAGTGTGGGAGTCCAGGGTCCCACAGCTGTCGATCCTTCTGAAGTTCTTCCTGTCATCATATGCTGCCTGGTACTATAGGAGAGGGGAGGAGAATTGAATGCTGCTTACAACATTCTGGTCTGATAACTAACCCCCTTTTTATATGAGAGGGGAGGCTGGTAACTAACCCTTCTTACATGAGAGGGGAGGCTTGACTGTCTGGTAACTAACCTCTCTTACATGGAGGCTTGACTGTCTGGTAACTAACCCCTCTTACATGGACGCTTGACTGTCTGGTAACTAACCCCTCTTACATGGAGACTTGACTGTCTGGTAACTAACCCCTCTTACATGGAGGCTTGACTGTCTGGTAACTAACCCCTCTTACATGGAGGCTTGACTGTCTGGTAACTAACCCCTCTTACATGGAGGCTTGACTGTCTGGTAACTAACCCCTCTTACATGGAGGCTTGTGTGTATTTATTACCTGGACTTTCCTTGCCACAGTCAGGGAAATGTCTTGGTCCTGTTCCAAGAACAGGAGTATCGCTTCCTCTGGATCTAGAACAGAGAACCCGTTCACCTGTAGACATGACGATAATGGCATGATCAAGCAACCTACACATGACGCACACACACAAACACACACACACACACACACACACACACACACACATACACACACACAGAAATGCTAAGTATACAAGCGTCCCCCATGGTGTGGTATGGAAACCCTTCAGCCAGTGTATGTGTGTGAACTGCCATATTCATCAAGCCAATGACTAAGTCTTAAGGTCTAGCAATGTGTGAAATGCAATTAAGGTTCCTGCTGCCCATAGGCACACCCTACTTCCACTCCCCTACAACTTACGACCTTGCTACTACTTGTATTCACAAGTCCAAATTAGGGGATGCTTCCATCTATTGGATTGGCCTTGTTAGAGAAGCAGTGATTTCCCACTACATATAGCTTATTGCAGTTGAGTGTGACAAGGGTAGTTGTTTGCACACAACCAACAAAGGCCACACAGCCATCAAAAAAGCTACAACTGTCACCTATCAAGGCGTGCGTGTATCAACAATGGTTGCTAAACTAACACTAGTGGCTACCAATAAGGTATGTCTTGTTCATTGGGAGTTGACTAACAGAGAGACAATACGTACACATGGCAACTCCAAGGGAATGGGACCCAGGCCCTCTTCCCAGGTGGCCCGTTACCAGATTAGGACCTATGTGTGTGAACCAGGATGTGTGAAAGGATACGACAGCAACCACAAATGTGGCAGTGGGCTACCATAGTGGGACTGTGTGGACACCTACCAGCAGTCATGGTTGGCCAAGGAGGACGAATCTCAACTATGCATGACAACCCAAAACCCCAAGAGATGGGGGGGATGCTACATATATATTTTTAGCTCAGAAAAACTTCAACCTTACCATTCTGATAACATCTCCTTTCTTGATCCTGCCATCCAGGGCAGCTAGTCCACCTGGCACCACCTATGGCGTGAGAAAACAAGACCAGGTCAATGCCTCACACACAAACCATAAATGCATACCATTAACATGTGTGTGTGTGTGTGTGTGTGTGTGTGTGTGTGTGTGTGTGTGTGTGTGCATGTGTGTGTATCCTTAAGTGCTAAACCACTTTAAATACAGGTACCCTGCAACAATGACACCCCCCCCCCCCCTTCCCCCAAACCTCTCCAAAGGGCTGTGAGCTAATGAGCATAACTCACATCACAAACAAGCAGTTCATGGCCTCTACCATAGCCAAGGGTGATTCCAAGTTGGTTAGTTCCATTCTTCTGAATATAGATTTCCTATATAGTGAGACCAGATTACAGCCTGGTAAATTGACACGTGTGGTTACATTCAAACATCCATATAATGTGTCTGAACTTGAATAGTGTACTCCTGTGTGTGTGTGTGTGTGTGTGTGTGTGTGTGTGTGTGTGTGTGTGTGTGTGTGTGCTCACTCACTGTCTATCTACTAGTAATGTGGTCAGTTCTGAACCCACTACAACTGTACATCCGCCAAACACACTGCCCTCAAACAAGACAACCTGTCCTTGCTAGGCACCCTTCATAGCAACAGCTGAACACACCTCAAGTTCGTAGTTCCCATCCACTCTGCAGTTGCGTCTGTGGGAGTCACCATCAATTGTGGCCAGCACGTCCTGGGAGCTTGATCTCGCTCCCTCCTGCATAACCCCACCCCCACCATTTCTCATCATCTCCCTCTCGGTCCGGTAGGAGTGCCTCGCCGGTACCACCCTGCTCAGATGATCCTGGGAATGGGACACCTGCTGGCTGTACTTGAGTCCCCTCGGCAGCTGCTGCAGCTGCATGTCCGCAGGCCTCGGCTGCTGGTGCCTGTTGTGCGCCAGGCGGGCGGAGTCGTTGCTCCCGCTCGATAGCCCGCTGTCCTTGCTCCCTTCCACGTGGTGCTGTCCCGGGACGGCGAGGGCATCGTGGTTGAAGGGTCTGGCCGCACCGCTGCTGTGACCGTTGGAGTCTTCGGGGGCGAGGGGTACCCTGCGCCTCCACTCCTGCGGGCTGTGTCTCGAGGGGGTCTGTTCCGGGGGCTCGAGGGACATGACAGAGAACATTTGGTCGTCCGGCTGTGACAGCGAGAACTGGCGCGCATCCGAGTACAGTATTTCGTCGTATATGTGTTCCTTGTGGCTGTGGGAGGATGGCTTTTCGCCCCTCAGCACCGTCACCGTCACGAGGGTCTTGTCCTTGATCCTAGCCACCGCCTCCCCCGGGTTCATTCTACCCAAGGCGGTTCCGTCCACCTGTGATACAACCAGCCAGGTTTCAGCGATGTGTGCGTGGGTGTGCGCGCGTAATGTGCAAAACTCTTACCTGCACGATGCGATCGGCGGCTAGCATTCCCGCTTTCGCGGCTAACGTATTCGGATGGACTTCTTTCACGAGAAAGTACTCCGCATTTCCATTCGAGTTCTACGGTGAAGGAATCCCGTTTTACATTTCCTTCTCGCCCATTTATTTCCCGCCGTTCTTATTTTGGCGCGTGCTAAGCCAATACTACTGGCAGCAGTCGTGGGTTAGTGCCCAACCTACAGCGCTCCGCACACATTAGCGCTCCATAGTTCCCGGCCTCCGTAGATTGTTACCTTCGATCCTGATACGAGTACGAGGCCAAGGGATTCCACAGCCTTGTTTCGCTTAAGCCTAAAAGTCAGCTCTGTCTGCATCGCTCCCTCCTGTGTAAGCAAACACACACTGGATGAAAGTTATTTTTTAATATCATTTTATACCTGGAATGCTATCGATCTGTCTGTCATTAATAAGTTATCTTAATGATGCAACATGACACCCGGCTAAAACCAACCTTATGCCCATTGTCGGGCTTGGTACTCGGTATAGGGCGCTTCTTCGCCTTGCCGAAGCGTCCAAAAAGGCAGTCGAGTGAAGGTGCAGCTGCTCGTCTCATATCCTCCTGGTTCGGTTGCTGCGGTTTCTTGCTCCCGCAGTGCTGGTAGGTACAGACCCTTTCGTGCTGTTCAATTTCGCTGAGTTTGCTTTGTTTTTTGCATCCGATGCTGGAATATTTGCATCTTTTCAGCAAATCGAAAACACACCTCTCTATGTCAACAGCGTGCGTTATTTCTATTAATTCGACGTCACCGCAGCGGTTGGGACAAACCCCGTAGTACTCAATCCACGAACTCAAACACGACAAACAAAAGACGTGGCCGCAGGGCGTCTTGCGAGGCGAATTCAGCACTCCCCTACATATGCGACATATCAGGGACTCGTCTACGGGCTCGACAAACGACTCTAGCGAATAGCCACTCATACCTGGATGCACAATACTATGTAAATAACGAGGGATTGTTCTATACATATGAAACTGTTGAGAGATTGGCATGCATTCCATGCATGTACGCTCGCATACCGCGCGAGTTATTAAAAATGTTGCACGTCGCATACGCGTCATGCCTGCACGCATGCGTAATTATAGTCTGGCGCCATTTACAAGAAGGCGGGTACCCAACACAACTATGGCAGTAAGTGTTCTATAGATAACGAGGTGGCGGGAAAGGTATTTCAAGTCAATACAGCCCCATAATATCCCATTCATTGTGTGTGTCTCAAATTTCACTCAAGGTATCGCACGCACGCGCTTTCTCTCTGACTCTCTCTCTCTCAGTTATTTCAAAATTCAGATGTCTTTGGCACGGAAAGTGATGGAAGCGACAACGAGACAGCACCACCCGACAAGCAGCCTGCTCGCACAGAGCCTCGGAAGAAAGCTACGGCCCTGGATGAAGCTGAACCGGCACCGAGAAAGAAAGCAGACGTTAGAGCACAAAGGAAGGTATATAGCTGGTCCACTACAGACGTTGCAATCACATTCATTTACTGCAGAACCAAAAGCTAAAGAAGTCTGAGCTATTGGAAGTACATAGTGAAAGCCAAAGGATGATACGAGGTAAGGCACGTGATTGTCACGCAAACCGGGCCACGTGGTTTGTTGTAAAACTCACTGTGTGGTCTGTGAAATATGTGCAGTGGAAGGGATATATATAATACATCTCAAGGTGCAGGATTTGGCTCAGTTACCATAGGGATTCTGGTCTTCCTCATAAAAGTAGATGACCAAAATAAGGCCACCTGCTTACCACTTTGGGCTTACTTGGAATAGTAATGACCTTTCATTTGTATATAATATTTTTGCGTTGGGGGTGGGGTAATGGTCTGTACAGTAGATCTCTGTAGCTTGTGTTTGGGATTTGTTGAAAGGAACCTAACCATGTTTTTTTTAAGCAATTGATATTCTAAGCGATACCTACCTAGGTCCTTTACAACTTATTTCTTATAACATGCTAGGCTTAATAAGTGTGATCCAATCACACTGAGGGCACTGAAATAGCTTAGCCTTTGTTTCCTCACCTTAGCCAGTGAGGTTGACCTGGCAAGTGAGGTTGACCTGGCCAGTGAGGTAGTCTAGCTAGTATCTTACTTGAAGGGAGGACCTCTGAAGTAATGCTGCATCTTGCCCACCAAAGCTGACCCACACTGAACACATTTTTTTTAAAAAGGTGTCTGGTGGACATATGATGTAATCCTAAGTTATGAAATGATTGAAATCATGCTTTGACGTCCACTGTACCGTCATGGCTTCTTCTGTCACTCATAGGACAGCAAATAATGTAAAACTCATATTTGCCAAAATGTAATATCATGTTCCCTCCCATCCCTTCTCCTCCCTCCCTCCCACCTCCCTCCTCCCTCCCACCTCCCACCTCCCTCCCTCCCTCCTCCCTCCCACCTCCCTCCCTCCCTCCCTCCCTCCCTCTCTCCTCCCTCCCTCTCTTCTCCTCCCTTCTCCTCTCCTCCCTTTTCTCAGAGTCAAAGGTTTCCATACCCAAACACCAGCCCAGACTCAGAACCATAGACAGCTTTCTTATGAAGGTCAACAAGACTCTGCTACCATGTACGCAGAATGTTGTGAAGACAATCAAGGCCACGTCCTATCTGCATGGCGACGAGGGACCAGCATCCGAACCCACAGAGGGGGAAGGCCCAAGATTAGGGCTATGTGACTCGCAGGATGGAAGGGGAGTGATGGTATCACCCAATAAGGAAAATATTGTGAAACCGCAGTTTAGTGAACCCCTGAGTGTTGTTCCGTCGGTAACTTCAGCACTCCCAGAGCCAAAGCTTAGTTCATTTGCGATCACTGACACATGTACCTCTGATACTAAGGAATTGACCGAGCTGGAACGTCTGAAGCAGAGGTTTTTGGCCCAACAAGTGAAAACAAAGAAGACCCCTCAGGCGAATATAGCTGCCATACCTTCAGCAGTGGAGTCACAGTCACTTATACCTCCTGAACTTATGTTGGAACTAAAAGACAAGCCAGGTAGGTGGAGTGTTTGGGAAGGGAAGCCTGTAGGTGAGCTGAGTGCTTTTGTCATGTTGGGCTACACACACCAGGTGCCATACGTCACCACCTGAGTGCCACTCTCAAAAGGCAGCTGTCGCAGAAGAGAGCAGAAGAGAGGAAGCTGGTGGAAGAGGAGAGGAAGCTGTATGGGGAAGATGATAACCTTGAAGAGGATGAAGCTGAACTCACTGACCAAGACACCACAGGTTGGTCCTGTAGCATGGTGTGTAGACGTTACATAATCAATTCCTTTGTATGTTTGGTGTTTTTCACCATCTCCAGACGCTGAGGCATCTGGAGATGATGGTATTAGTGGGTCAAAGAAGGAGACACCTGGTGACGATGGTCAGAATATGGATGGGAGGGGCTCTGAAACCGTTGACAAGAAAGAGGACCCCTATGGTGTGGACGGTGACCAAGGTGATGGGGAAGGTGACCATAGTGATGGGGAAGGTGACCATAGTGATGGGGAAGGGGACCAAGGTGATGGGGAAGGTGACCCCAGTGACCAAAGTGATGGTGGAGATGTGACCAGTGAAGATGATGATGATGCACCTGTCCTCAAGAGAATTAGCATCACTACAAGGAGACAGCGTATTGACTCTGATAACGAAGACGAAAGCCCTCCTGTTCTAAAGCAGTCAATCTCTCTTGGAAGCTCTAGCGGTGACAGCGTACCTCCAAATCTAGTTGCAGGCTCCTCCCCCATTGTCATATGTTCTGCTCTGTCAGACGGAAGCATGCATCCTCTGATAGCCAAACATGCCAGCCAAGTGGATAGCAGTAGTAATAGCCAGCTCAACATCACTTCAGTTGACACGAGAGATTCAGAAAGCGCATTCAAATCATTGGCTCCTCGAGAAGTTGAGTGTGAGACAACTGAGGTTTGCAGCGCTCGTGTAGAGGAGGTAATGGTGGTGGACAGTGGCCTGGGGCTGAGCACCCAGGATAACTCCTGCTCGCAGATGGTGATCGACGCCAGCAGCCAGGAGGGGTCACACCTGCAGGTCACTTCTGAAGAGGGGTCGCACCTGCAGTTCACTTCTGAAGAGGGGTCACACCTGCAGGTCATTTCTGAAGAGGGGTCACAGCTGCAGGTCATTTCTGAAGAAGGGTCATGCCTACAGGCTGCTGACTGCACCGCAGATGCAAGCTTCAATTCCTTCCCTCCTGCCCAACGACCACACACATTCAAGGTCGGCATGACTTGCAGAAAGAATAGTACCACGAGCAACCACAGTGACCAGGTGAGAGGGGGTGTGGTTATGGTTGCCGATGAATGGTGTTAAGTTTGCGTGGTAGTAATAGGGTGGACACTGTGATCATGTAACCATGTTTAACTTTTATAAGCCTTCATTGCCTTCATGTGATAGGTAATTGCTGAGCAAAGACATTTTTAGCTGCAATTTGTGTTTCTATGGAAACATCGACACAGTATAGTATGCAATGTATTTAATAATGAGCCTTTGTTAACGTTTTCAAAGCGTTTTATGTTGGTTTCTTCAACAAGCATTATTATTAGTTACCTATTAGTTATTAATCCTTGCACATTTTTGGAGCTGCTTATTTGCATACCAAGCCATCTAATGACACCCTGAAAGATTGCATTTTTTGTTCCCAATCATGTGACTTGTTTACAATCCTATTGGCCCAATCACCTGATATGTTCACAGTCACATGACTTGTTTACAATCCTATTCTTAATCATCTAATGTATTCATAACAGGTGTTCTTTGAAGCACTCAAATTTAAATATGTTCCTTGGGGTGAAGGTGGAGGGGAAGTAATGACTGTATCATCTTCCAGTGTATTCCCCTTCATATGGTGATGACAAGCCATGTCATCTGACCAAACTTCCTCCCACATCCACTTGCACTGACCATATTTGAACATGTGGTCATTCATCACACCCCCTTTCACCTAACCATCCTTGGAGCAATTAACGCTGTTAATTCATTAATCAGTTTATAACTATTAGGGAATAGGTGATGTCACCATACACTGAAGATAAGCCATTAGGTATCACATCAAAGGCATTATGGTATCACTGTCACAAAGGTATTAGGGTATCACTGAGGGTGCAATGTGAACTAGTGTTGTGCTGTTAAACATCACTTACTTTGCCTCTAGAAACTGTTCGAAACTCAAACCCCAGATAGCTCGCAGGTAATCACTTCTATTAATAGGTTAGACTACGATTATGTAATGCCTTTTCTTGTAGGATCCTTTTGATACTGAGGAGAGCAGTGTACAGGCATGGCCAAAGGGGAGGAGCTTAGAGGCATCCAACGTGTCCTGTACTGAGGACTCGCAGACTCAGTTCCTTGATGCGCAAGGGTGAGACAGGGGTGGGATGAGGTGGAGGGGAGAAGTGGGGAGGATGGAGGAGAGAGCTGAGGTGGAGGGAGGAGGGAGGAGAGTGGTGAGGTGGAGGGAGGGGAGAGGGAGGATGGAGGAGAGTGGGGAGGTGGGGAAGATGGAGGAGAGTGCTGAGGTGGAAGGAGGATGGAGGAGAGTGCTGAGGTGGAGGGAGGATGGAGGAGAGTGCTGAGATGGAGGGAGGGGAGGATGGAGGAGAGTGCTGAGGTGGAGGGAGGATGGAGGAGAGTGCTGAGGTGGAGGGAGGATGGAGGAGAGTGCTGAGGTGGAGGGAGGCAGTTCAACTTTAACCATCCTGCTTGCTCATTACAGGTTTTTGTGTGTAGACAAGAGGCCATCTGTTCACTCACTGCTCCACACCGGTGCCAGTCACATAGCGGATGAGCCATCGGACGAGCTCCTTGACCTGTGTTCTGGTACCTTTGCCACACAGGAGGCGGCAAGGGTGGGGATGCCCCTCCCACACAGGAAGCCCCTGAGTGGACTGCTCTCCTCCCTTGCTGTGACCAAGAGTGCCTCGGAAGGAACGCAAGAAACCGATGTACTGGCATTGTGTTCGGGGGTTTTCCCTAGCAGTCCCGGCAAAGAGGCTCCAGATGGTGATGGTGATGTAGAAGGTGGGCGTGGGGAGGGCAATGTCCTTGAGCGATGGGCACTGAGACATAGCCAGCCTGCCGAGACACCCGGGGAAGTGGAGGAGAGTGAGGATGAGGATATGCCGTTTCTCTTGAAAAGGAGGACCTCCCTACCAAAGCCGAAGCCCACTGCCAGGTGTGTTGGTGTGTGTGGCTGCAGTAGGTGGTGTTTTGTTACTTGGTCTATGCTTTCAGTGAACGACTTCAGGAATTTGTGGAGAGTGAAGCTGAGTTGTCTGGGGAAGACGTGGGATCAGATGGTGAGGAAGAGGGACCTGAGGGGCCAGATGAGTATGAGGAGGAGGAAGGTGCCGAACTGGAGTCTGTGCTCTCTGAGACTGAGTTAAGGAACCAGGTGACCAGAGTACACACGTAAGTGTCGCTGAATGGGTCTGGGGGGCTGAGTGATAGTTGGTTAATATTATGTTGTTTTGTGACCAGGAAACACACCCTTGCTGATGACAAAGCTGAACTGCTGGAGTTACAAGAGCGCTTCTTAAAAGGTTTGATGATGACACACTGTGTTGTTCTTCTGGTGACTCACGGTGGGTCTTCTGTTCAGAGGGAGACCTGTACGAAGATGGGCTGGCGTTGAAGAACGGTTTTTTCCGCACAAGGCACTTTGGGCCGACGGCCTCAGAGGGTTCAATGGACCTGTTTGCAGAGGACAGGACATTGGAGACAGAGGTGGACATGGAGGAGGACAACAGTCAGGCAGAAGCCCTGAGGAGAAAGGACAAGCTGGAGAGGGAGGAGTTCATGAGGAAGTGCAGGGTTAGTCCCCAGGCCATCTTGTGGGCTTTGGGGTGTTAAAAGTGTTAATTCTTGACACATGTTATATGTATTCATTGCTTATGTAATTAAGTGTGTTCTCAAAGTGACAGCAATGCAATACCAAAGGTGCTATGTCACATATGAATATAGCTGTGGGATGGTCACATGACTGGTATCTCTGCAATGTAGCAAAGAGAAGGGAGCCTTCTAGAGATTGACGAGGACAGTCAGAGCATCCTGAATATCATCAGAGACACATCTTCTCATTCTCTATTGAACAGTAAGTAAAGTCACACACACATGCACACACACATGCACACACATATACACACATGCACACACATGCCTGTAAAAGCTATATGGTTGTTGTGCTTATGAAGTGCCATATATTTGGACACAGTTTATTAATATATCCTCTCATTTGTTGCTAGCACCCACTAGTAGCAGCAGGTCACAGAGCGACTTGCCTACGCCGTCCAGTGCCAGCGTAAAGGTGTGTGTGTATGTGTGTGTGCTTATCTTCCCAGCCATTGTCACCACTGTTTGTTTACACTCTGTGTGCCATTCAAGAGGTCACGTGGGTCGTTCCTCAAGCATGACACTGCCACCCTCAGACGCCTCTCCTCCATCACCGCGGTGACGCCTAATGTATCAAACAAAGCGTTTGTTTTCCACAAGTCTACACCAGGGCAGAGTGACACACCTACTCCTGTAAGGGGTGTATGCATATGTGTGTGTCTGTGCTTTGGTGCATTAGTGAATGAATGCTATCTTACAACATGCAGAGTTCAAAATCTAAAGTTGGGAACAGTTTCTTGAAAAACAAGAGACCTAAACTTGATGACTCCGTTACCATTCCAGTCTCAGAAAACAGTGTTTTTTCTCTTCTTAAGTGATTTCGTTGTATGTATGTATGTGTGTATTTATGTGTGTGTATGTATGTGTATGGTGCTGGTGCATTGTGTGTGTGTGTTATGCATTGCTATTATCAGTCTCTATGCACTTAGTGGGCTCTGCCTAACGTGCCACTCTCTGTATGGTGGGGGATTAGGGCTGTGGTTTACTATACCTGTTAAGTGTGTTGTCTGGCATGAATTACAGATACAGTTCAATAAATAGATAAACCATTTTTGCGGGATACAGGTCGTATAGTGGTGACATCAGCGGTACCATATAAGATTACAAACAGCGAGTTAAGTTATATATAGTGACAGGTTATGTAATGACACACGCGTGTTTTCACCCTGACTCTCTTTCTGTTATCAACACGTAACTGCTAAAGGAGAAAAGCGGCGCCATGAGTGGGGGGAAAAAGTTTTATTGCAACGACCAGTATTTGTGCACATATATGATTCAGTATATATTTGTACAGATGGATGACCTTGAATAAAGTCATCTTACTCGTAGCAAATCGATTATAGTTGGCAGCCGGTTCAATATTTGTCGCTCCAAATGAGTGCAGTCTCATACGAGCTGAAGAGGAATCTTGAAGCAACCGACCTGGTTTTTGCTAGAGTCTTCCAGTTCCCATCGTACCACCAGCTGAATCTAATCACGTGATGTCGCATTACAATTCAATACCGCGGGCCACCCGCGGAAAAACTGACAAAAAGAACTTACGGATGGGTAGTAGGGACTAACGTATAGTGTCACGAACTCCGTGTACTGTGCTCCGGCCGTCATGGGGCAGGACACACCCAGCTTGCACGCATCGGCTTGCGGTAATGGAAAGTACACGGCGGCCGAATAGATTAATCCATAGACTTTATTGATGACGCCACTGATGTCCTGCCCTGGAGGTACTCATTGGAAATGCTGCTTCGGGATATACAGCTATACGACTCACCTGGGACGAAGGACACGCTGATAGAGGCGTTGTCCCCCCTTTTCAGTTGGCAGGTGCTGCTCTCACATCCGGGGACGTAGACGTCGGTGATGGTAACTCCCGTGGAACCTGTGCCGAGGTAAGACATCAGTCAGTATAATTTTCATGCGCTCAAGTGCTCACTGATGTACAAGTGCTCACCGCAATCCTTCCACGTTGTCGCTGCTGGCCGAAACAACCCGGAACATATTACCAGTAAAAGTGCCGTAAGCTGCATTGTAAATTATCAACCGATTTAAAGCTTGCGTCTCTTACACAAGCTTTATTTATTCTGCAACGTAACAAGGTGCCATCAAGTGATTCACGCTTTACACCTAGTGGTCTGGGTACGAGACTACGCTTCATCTTTAATTTGTGATCAGTTGAAGAGTTCTAAAGGGAATCTAGCTGTATAAATTCTATAGTGTACTAGTTTTATAGACCTTGAAGAATTTCTCGCCTTGATTGGACTTATGGTACACCGCTTCCTCTTGTGTATGAAGGCAGCCAGCTTTTTATGTTGGAGGAATATAGACGGATAGCCAAATTCCTTTGCCAATTCGGTACGCAGTACTCAATGGCCAATAATAGGAGTTGTCTTCATGAAATTCAGCCAGCAATGCATACAGTTCTTTTTCTTAAGGTCTAAATTATAATACAACCCATGCATGCACTATATATACATACATGCATGATTGTATAATATAGAATAACATTACTATTTTGAATTCGCAGTTCATGCCAACTATGCATCTACATCTATTATTGATTCTTCCGTAATGTAGCTGGGGGCCTGTCAAAAAAAAATGCTGACCGTAAATGCTCGAAAATCTGCGACCAGCTTATCACAGCAAAAATTGACGGCCTCTGTTATACAAGTAAATAAAAAACATTCTCTAACGAGAGAGTTGTTGTTATATAGGATTGACCAATGGTGGTGTAAAAAGCACGGAAACAAGAGGGACAGAAATTTTACTGGAAAATTGAAATAGGCCTATATTTAGCCCATTACTCAGGCATGCGCTGTTATATTGTGAGTGTGCTAAATATAGGCCTATTTCAATTGTCCAGTCAAATTTGTGTCCCTCTTGTTTCCGTGCTTTTTACACCACCATTGGTCAATCCTATATAACAACAACTCTCTCGTTAGAGAATGTTTTTATTTACTTGTATAACAGAGGCCGTCAATTTTTGCTGTGATAAGCTGGTCGCAGATTTTCGAGCATTTACGGTCAGCATTTTTTTTTTGACAGGCCCCCAGCTACATTATGGATGAATCAATAATAGATGTAGATGCATAGTTGGCATGAACTGCGAATTCAAAGTAGTAATGTTATTCTATATTATCGGAACCTACGCGAGTAGGTTCCATATAGGAATCCAACAGTATCATGAATGTCATTAAAAAAACGTCACTCACGTCTAGCGGGACATTTAAGAATCGGGTCACTTTGCTCTTAGTGGCATTCGAGCGATATAAAAAAGGACAACAGTTCTGCGTTGTATTTGTGTCACAAGACGGTGTACTTTTAGAGAACAAAAATACTCGTCCCCATCGTCCGTACCCAGTCCCACCTAAAATTTCTCCTCCGTCGGCTTCTTCTTCTTCTTCTTCCTTCCGGAGAGTATAACTCACGACAGGAACGTTTGTAAAGCACGCCAAGTGTACCAATCGCTTCAGGATGCGTCCGCAGGTTATCTTCGGGGGTCTGTTAGACGCCTAACTGTTCGGGCAATTAACTAAAGCGAATAGTACCTCATTTGGTATTCGGTTAAAAATACCCAATTACATCAGCTAGCTATTTTTAAATGCAATAATAGCCACGTGTCGTGGGCGTGATTCAAATTCTTAATATTCCCGCACGCTGTGGAAGAGGTATACGCACTGAATCCAAGAGCCTTTTCGGGTCCCTACGGCTCCATGTATAAATGTCCAACCATAATGCCAAATGGTTGAGAAACGGAATGGAGCAGAAATTTTACTGGAAAATTGAAATAGGCCTATATTTAGCCCATTACTCAGGCATGCGCTGTTATATTGTGAGTGTGCTAAATATAGGCCTATTTCAATTGTCCAGTCAAATTTGTGTCCCTCTTGTTTCCGTGCTTTTTACACCACCATTGGTCAATCCTATATAACAACAACTCTCTCGTTAGAGAATGTTTTTATTTACTTGTATAACAGAGGCCGTCAATTTTTGCTGTGATAAGCTGGTCGCAGATTTTCGAGCATTTACGGTCAGCATTTTTTTTTTGACAGGCCCCCAGCTACATTATGGATGAATCAATAATAGATGTAGATGCATAGTTGGCATGAACTGCGAATTCAAAGTAGTAATGTTATTCTATATTATCGGAACCTACGCGAGTAGGTTCCATATAGGAATCCAACAGTATCATGAATGTCATTAAAAAAACGTCACTCACGTCTAGCGGGACATTTAAGAATCGGGTCACTTTGCTCTTAGTGGCATTCGAGCGATATAAAAAAGGACAACAGTTCTGCGTTGTATTTGTGTCACAAGACGGTGTACTTTTAGAGAACAAAAATACTCGTCCCCATCGTCCGTACCCAGTCCCACCTAAAATTTCTCCTCCGTCGGCTTCTTCTTCTTCTTCTTCCTTCCGGAGAGTATAACTCACGACAGGAACGTTTGTAAAGCACGCCAAGTGTACCAATCGCTTCAGGATGCGTCCGCAGGTTATCTTCGGGGGTCTGTTAGACGCCTAACTGTTCGGGCAATTAACTAAAGCGAATAGTACCTCATTTGGTATTCGGTTAAAAATACCCAATTACATCAGCTAGCTATTTTTAAATGCAATAATAGCCACGTGTCGTGGGCGTGATTCAAATTCTTAATATTCCCGCACGCTGTGGAAGAGGTATACGCACTGAATCCAAGAGCCTTTTCGGGTCCCTACGGCTCCATGTATAAATGTCCAACCATAATGCCAAATGGTTGAGAAACGGAATGGAGCAGCGATAACGTTATAGGAAGGCTCCTGACGAATATTCAAGGTATCATTTTCTGCATGACGCCTGTGCGTTACTCTCAACTCTTATCATTCGTTACGCAGCTTGAAATGAAAGCCAAAACTACCATACACGTAAGTACCCGACACTATCGCATATAATTGTTTTGACCGAATTGATTTCTATACTATAGCTTCTTATATAGCATAACTTTCGAATTCTGTCGGTGGAACTACATACGCGATCAGATACTACGGTATACAGTCTACAGCAGATAATGTGAAGCAAGAGGCTCCAATTAGAATGTGTCTCCCCCACACCACCGCCCTTACAGAAAAAAAACCCGGCAACAACTAGCCACTCGTACACCTACAGATATGCCAAACGAGTGCAATACAAGACACGACAAGGTGTCAAGCGCGCTACTGAAAGGACCATCAAAGCGACCACCCCGAAGGTGCGTTACACCATGAATGTTGGATCTGGACATAAATTATAGCATGTATAGTGTATCGCTAAAATATTTTATGCAACAGTTACAGCGGAAGATATTGCATCTCTCTCCGTGCTGTTGTTTGAAATATGTGCACGCTGTTCGCTGACAACAATTTCGTAATAATGTTAATGTGTATTGTGGTGCATAATTTATATCTAATAGTATCAAAGTTGCTGATGACAACGTATTGTGGTTTATCTGATAATAGCGTGAGATCAGTGGGTACATGTAATCTTTGTCTGATGTATTATATGGCTTCACTTGCCAGTGGAGGATTTGTTTTAACTAATGGTTGTTTAAATCACCTGTTTCAGGTCCAGGTCCAGGAGTGGTTCCATTTCCAGCTGCAGGATTAGCTCCACCTGCTCTACCTGCTATATATCCTGGATATACAGAAGTATATCCTGGTCCAGAATATACAGCAGTATATCCTATACAAGATGACATGCTCCTGGGTTATAAATGAAATACTTGTACTTATTGTTTAAATAGTAATACTGTGTGTTTTAATGGTACACCCACACCTCAAAAATTGCATGGCCACGAGATTCTAAAATAAAACTGTCATTTGACATTCTTGCTACATGGTTACTTTTCAAGAACTAAATACAATACTAAATCTACCAAAAAATGTAGGAAACAAGTGATAAAAACATTCTCTATGCGAGAAGGTTGGTGGTATATAGGAATCAAAGGCGGTGGTGGTGTAAAAAGCAAGGGAACAAGGATTGTGATTGAAAAGGAAAAATGAAATAGACCTATATTAGCACACACAGTTAAACATGACGACATGCTGCTAATATAGGTCTATCTCTTTTTTCCTTTTCAATCACAATCCTTGTTCCCTTGCTTTTTACACCACCACCGCCTTTGATTCCTATATACCACCAACCTTCTCGCATAGAGAATGTTTTTATCACTTGTACAATCATGCATGTATGTATATATAGTGTATGATACCCAACAGGTCAAAATAAGTACCTGTGTGTGTGTGCATGTGTGTGTGTTAAGTTAACAACATGATGGGTTGTATCTGAACCTGCGTCAGCAGGTTCAATATAGGATTGATTGAGGAATGATGAATGTCATTAAAATTTTTAAATCGCGTCGGGAGGGACAACGGAGAAACGGATCACTTATCTCGTTGCAGCAATCGAACGACAACACCTAGATCTACGTTTTCATGCTAGTTTCATGTCATTAAACTATGCACTTCCAGACAAACAAAGAACCTGCTTCTCGTGCCCATTCCCAAAAAAATTGTTCGTCGTCGTCGTCGTCGTCGTCGTCTTCCTTAGGAAGGTATAACTCGAGCTACGAACGGTTTTAAAGAACGACAATAGTACCAATCTCTTCAGAATTTACCGGCACGTTATCCTAGCATGTCATTTGGACACATATCACATCTAGAAAGAAACTACAGCGAGAAATACCCTATTTTGTTGCAAGTTCTATGGCCATCTAGCAAGTTCTAGCAAGTTCTTAATAAAAAAAAAAGAAAAAAAAACTTATGAAACAAGTAAATAAAAACATTCTCTAACGAGAAAGTTGGTGGGCATATAGGATTGACAATGTTGGTGTAAAAAGCACGGAAACAAGTGTGACAGAAATGTTACTGGAAAATTGAAATAGGCCTATATTTAGCCCAGTCACATTTAGGCAGCGCACGCCTGAGAAAACGGGCTAAATATAGGCCTATTTCAATTTTCCAGTAACATTTCTGTCACACTTGTTTCCGTGCTTTTTACACCAACATTGTCAATCCTATATGCCCACCAACTTTCTCGTTAGAGAATGTTTTTATTTACTTGTTATAATTTAGGCCTTAAGAAAAAGAACTGTATGCATTGCTGGCTGAATTTCATGAAGACAACTCCTATTATCTATGGATAGGAACACCAAATATATTTAGTGCAGGTTAGAGACCTAAAATTATTAATAAAAATCTAATTATTAAATAGAACTTCATATAAATAGAACTTCATATATGTCTAGTATATGACATGTAAGGATAACGTGCCGGTAAATTTCGAAGCGATTGGTACTATTCCCGTCCATCTAAACCGTTCCTAGTTATACCTTCCTAAGAAGAAGAAGAAGACGACGACGACGACGGAGAATTATTTTAGGACGGGGCACGAGAAACAGGAAATTGTTTGTTTTTCTATAACCATACCGTTTTACGGGACTAACGTAGAACTGTAGATCGTTGTGCTCTCATTCCATCGCGATAAAGAGATAAGCGATCCGTTTCTCCGTTTTCCCCTCCAGACGCTAGCTATAGTGAAGTTTTATTAATGACTTCGTCAACACTATCAATCCTATATTGAACCTGCTGCCGCAGGTTCAGATACTTGTCAACCAGCAAATGCACGACTGAAGTGGGGGCGACACATAACGATGCTTCAGGCGCAAAACGGGTGCATATTAGCACACATAGCAAGTCAGCACCCGAGACGTGACAGTAACGAGCTCCCTAGCGAATTTCTGCTCTTTATCGAAGAAAGCATTGGCACTTCGCGCACTATAAAGCATATCAGGACCTACGTTTAGTAGGTCCTATGTAGGATTTGAAGTGTGATGAATACGATTAGCAAACACCAGATTCCACTATTGCCGCTGCACCGTAGAATCAGTTGGACTTTAGCGAGCGTATTTGGATACAGCCAACAATTACCTACAATGTAATAAAACTGCCGACGCTTAGAAACCTCAGACAACAGAGATAACGCTCTCTCGTTCCCACACTCGAACCTAAAAAAAAAGTTTCTCCTTCTTCTTCTTCCGGATCTGATAAGATAAGATTTGCTCGGATAAGAGGTTTATTGCATTGTATCTTTGTCACGATTGAAGTATAATGTTAGTCGTTATGCGGAAGCACTAGAACCAACAAGTTAGAAACTTATTGTCGAGTTGGATTTGTTTTATTATGTTAGTAACGAGAGTTATGCTTGACACAAATTTCAATCTCTAGCAAACTTAGTTTTGTTAGTGTAGCCCACAACAGATTTTATCAGCCTTTGGAAGACGTAAAAGTGGGCGGGAACGTGTGGTTGAACACGTTCTATATTTCATATAGTGCATGCGCTACAGTTACTATTCAATTGTTGTCACGGTTGTATACCAAAAGCTTGACGTGTCTGGTTTGTTTTCGTCACGTCGATCGCGAAGAGAAAAGAATCGTGCAAAGAAGATCGCACGGTTAAATGATGACTGTTGTGTTGGCGACTCGCAAGATATTGAGGAGCGTGACAGTTTTCAAGAAGCGCATGAAAAAAAAAGAAGACTTGCGACAGGAAGCGCTACAAAGCCGATCCTGAGAGTAAGAAGGATAGCATGAAGGCCCAATACTGGCTTGATCCGGAAAGTAAGAAGGATAGCGCGAAGGCCCAATACTGCCTTGATCCGGAAAGTAAGAAGGAGACCGCTAAGGCCCAATACTGCAGGAAAAGAAATACTATGAGGTAGGAGTGTTTGCAATGTTTGGATGCAATATGTCCTACACGCATGGGACCGATGTATTGTATCGTGTGCGTGTGTTCGTCTGCGAGATAGGAAAACGAATAACGCCAGATCAGTTTGCATTGGAGTATATGCTTGCCAGCTTTGATACTCTCTGAGGGGATTTTTATACCACATTCACACTACATGTCTGTGAATGTTGACTATTATATTTTTGCAAGGATAAAACCACATGCCTGTCAATGGATACCATATACAGTATGGTGGCCCAGCATGTGTCTTTAAAACCTTGCCATACAGGATGTAGCATCTATGGCTGCTAATCCCTAGGTTCTCTGTGTAAACAATATTTTATCTTACAGCTGTACAGTCTATAAAACCACATGCCTGCCTCCTTCATGTATGGATACCATATTTGGTGGCCCAGTATGTGTCATAGCTTCTATGGCTGCTAAAACATGCAGGACCATGATGATCTCTAATTTTCAGCTGGAACCTATTACATGCACCTCTCTTAAGAGCTATCTATCTGCCTCGCT